>JAHZMW010002131.1:0-38846 GCA_027743745.1 Alloscopus bannaensis | reverse complement strand
AGTTTTTTAAGATTCCCGAGACGAGAGCGAGCGAGTCTCGGCAAATTTTAAAAATCCCGAGCGAGCGAGATACGAGATTAAAGTTTTTTCGAATTTTGCACACGTCTAGTTTCTGCGCTTATTGCATCTGGCATACTTGTGCCTGCCTTTTGTCTTACGGCCCTTGTCAGGCTGCAATGGACCGGCGAAAATATAATCCCCCTCCTGTTTTTCATTATGTCTCTCATTGATTCTAGTCTCCTCATTGTTATCTGCATAGGCGGAATGGTCGGAGTTCACACAGAGTCAAAATTGGCATTGCAACGACTCAAGTCAAATTTCAAATTCTTTTCGTCTTCAAGAGCGGATAGGTGGTGGCGAAAGTTTTTAAAGTCATGTTCTCTCATTAAGGTCAAATTCGGATCTAATAACTTTCTCGAGGAGGAAACACCCCTGAATTGCTTTAATACTTCGATAGCTCTGACTGTCCAACTTTTATTATTGTCAGCAAAAGGAACATAATAATTTCATCAAACCTCTTGTATAACTAGAATAACAATTCATTTTTACGATTTCATCAACAGACTTTATTATATATGGTGTAGATTACTTGAATGATTGTTACGAAAAGTTAACATACTTATTCATACATCTCTAATGTTGAGGTAAACATATATTTAAGTAGTTAACGTCCACCTGTGTGTATATTGATTATAGTAATTTATAATATTAATTTGCGGTTGTGTTCTGTATCATCCACCTCCAACCGCTACTCACCTAATCAATAGCAAAATAGCAAACAAAAACACATTGCAATCACCTCACACATCAAGCAGGTTTCGTTTATGGAAACACATTACTTCAATTTTGAATGAAAATTAAAATGCGCACAATTCTCTCACTTGTGATCTGCAGAAAATAAAGTTTCAATAGAAAATGTTACGCTATACTATGCTGAAATTTAGATAGATAGATTTGTCACACCTGACTGATTATAAAATACCATTACGATTGCGTTGTTAGTGAAATTCAAATTCGACGTGTTTGAATACTTTCATGTGTCTAGTTATACGGCCATTTGTTAGTGTGTATAATTCAAAACAACTCAAGACCGCTTCGAATTGCGGAAACTTGGACAACACAACCGTACAATACCCGAAAACTTAACACTTTGACAAAACTTGAATTTAAAAATTAACGGTGTGGGAAAATTTTCCATACCAGCATATTTCTTTGAAAGTTTGTTACGATGAAATGAGGAAATTCGCATCATAATAAATATTTACCTAAATACTCAGCCTCCTTTGTAAATGCGCTGCAAGAATTATTATAATAATAATATGTGCTCCAACATTGTGCAGCTGCTTATCATTCATCGAAATTTAGCTGAAAATATCAACCCGTCTCCGAAATCAAAGTTTACGGAAGGCATGCAGATGATGTCCGATACTTAGAGACTGACGGCAAAATATATATCAGTCACTTGCTTTAAAAGCCTGAGACACAAATTCTTTTGACTAAGCTCAACATGTTGGTTGAACAGCAGCAACTTTTTTTAAAAATTTGCAAACTCGCCAACTGGAGTTTGCAGGGATCTTGCTTCAATTGGGATACACAACACCACCAAATGACTGGAGCTAAAAGACGGCCGAAATTTATCCTCGAATGTTACCTGTTCCACATCATAAATGCCATTTTTGTGGCACAAGCATCCACAGCAACGTCTGTCACCATTACTGCCAGAATTCTGAGTGGTCTTGTCGTGGTTCTCTCTGGAACTTACAGTATACATCTTATCGTGTGACGTACGAGATCCACTGAAATAGCTTCGTATGTCAGCGGAATTTTTCTGTTCCTGAAAACACATAACAGACTAGGTAAGCTGAAACAATACCATGTCATCAACTCGCAAAGTTGAATTGAGAATAAGTATAATGTGTTTTTATTTCTTAGAACCAAGAGTTCAAAGAAAATTGGTAGAAAAGCTGAATGTTATTTGTGCGTATGCAATGTACGCTGCTGGACTGACTTCTCCAGTATTGCTTGTGTATGGCCTACATTTGCTTAACCCTTGCAAACCATCATTAGCTGGCTACTGGCTCTTGGAGGAATGCTCCCCTGCCATGAAGTCTGCAAGTAGTCACTTTGCGGCAGTGCTGGCGACGCGACTCTTCGTATTCCTTGTGAATCATTGGGCTTGGACTTTTGGCATGAATGTCGGAGACTTCTTGGTCTCTGGGCTTCAGATCTTGGGGACATTATCATTGCGTGATGCGCTCAGACTCTGGTTGAGAATGTGTCTTGAAGGAGACAAAGGAGTTGGCGGCTACAAACTCGCAGTTGTTTACCGCAACATCCAGATTTTGGTTGAGTTGCTCAATAGTATTCAACAAAAATTATGTATCTCCGCCATTATCCTGGCAGGAATTCTTCTTCACGCTTTTAGTCTCACGGCCCTGGTTCGCTTGCCCAGGGTAGGATAGAATATAATTCCCATTTTATTTTTTTCTTATGGTTCTAATTGACACTGGGCTCCTCATCATTGTCTGCATTGGCGGAATGGTTGGAGTTCACATCGAGTCAAAGCTGGCATTGCAAAAGCTCAAGTCTAATCTAAAGACTTCGTCTTCAATGAGAGCGGATAAGTGGTGGCGTAAGTTTTTAAAGTCGTGTTCTCTCATTAAGATCAAATTCGGATCCAACAATTTTCTTGAGGAAGAAACTCCTCTGAATTGCTTCAATATCTCGATAGCTTTGGCTGTCCAGCTATTATTATTATCAGACAACGGAATTTAAAACATACTCGGGAGTTCGTTAATATTTTTTTTATAAAGTATGCTTAGAATTTAATATGATAATATTATGTGCATTGTATGCATGTACACGGGAAACAATTAAGTTAGATAACTCTGTTATCGTTAATCCCTCTGGTTTAAACACAAGCTTCTGCCTCTAATTGTACAGTTAAACACCGATTTGACCGATTTAAAAACAAATTATCGTACGCATAAATTAATAACTACCTAAAGTAGGTGCTCGTAATAGTCATCGACAATTTAGAACTAGGAGTGAACGATAACAATGATGCGTTACTGATGAACAATATTAAGAGTAGGATCACACATTGTGGTGAGTGATTTCGATTTCTACTTTCTTTGCTAATGCACGCCCCTCGAGCTGTTAACTGTTATTTGTCTTCTATCTGTAGCCATAAACCCAAGATTACCCAGAGGCCAAATGCAAATATCTAATGTACGAATGTCTAATGTCTTATTTATCTCGTAGCGAAGAAGTTTTACGCAGATTTTGATCCTGTTGAAAGTAAAAAGTAAATGTGTTAAAGAAAAACAGCTTGTGCATAAAAGGATCCTTTTGTCAACAGCTCTACGAGTTGAGTGCAAATGAATGGATGAGAAGGACCGTGAAAGTAAAGACGTGGGAAGCGTGAGGACTTAATGTACATAACTTGTCATCTCTCTCACCAACCTTCCATACATATATAGTATTAGTAATCGCAGATGTGTTGTACCTATACACTAGTATATATTAGTAGTAGTAAATATCCAAATGTTGTGTAGTAAAATAAATACAACGGTAATATTAGCACGTTGTCTACAAAAGTCTAGAAGCGGACACGTGTAACTTCTTTTTGAAAGTCAACCATCAATCAATGTCATAAATGTGTTTATTATTTATGAATAAGTATTCGAGCACATTTTAACTGATAAACATAAAAAATGATGAATTTCAACTGTTTGGTGTCGATTAGACTTCATGTTTGACTATATGCAAAATGTCACAAATCTCAACTTTTAAAATAGTGACTACAATGGAAGCGGCTAGCGGCTTACATTGATGATTAAACGAGTTTAATTTGGTATCAGCTATGATAATCTTGACCACCTAAAAACTGTTGTTTGAAACGTAGACAGGAACAATGAATTTTGGGACCGGTAGATTTAAAATGGAAGATGTATTAAAAAGATAGACTCATTTCTAAAGCTATAATTTGTTTAAGTGAAAAATATATAGGTGGCAGATCTGCAACTGTTTGTAAATCGATTTGCTGTAATATTAATTAGTGATTGAAAACCATAGCTCACGGCCAACAGCGGCTATTCAGTTATTAATAACCAATTAAACAATAAAGCAAATTGTAATCGTTTCACATTTTAAGATATCACAAAGTTTTCATCCTAGAAAAAACACGGTGTAAATAAGTATGCATCTCTCGCTAGTGGCAGGTAATAAATTTGACATTGTCTTCTTTATAGTTTTAAAAAATATTCCAGCTAAAGTAGCGGAAGGAACTAAGGAACCCGTGGACAGCGCCGTTTTCGTTGAAAATGCTGCGTTGCATTATGAAATTTAGATGGGATAGAATTATCACACCTGTAACGGCTCTAATCTAAAGTCTTCCTAAATTTTTGAACTCATGCTCACTGTTAAATGTCAAATTCGAGTCAAACAACTTTCTCGAGGAGGAAACAAACCAGAATTGCTTCAATACCTCGATAGATTTGGCTGTCCCGCTTTTGTTAGTAGCAGTCAAAGGAACGTAGAACATTCGAATATATTTTCGATATAGCATGCTAGAGAGTTAGTGCTACGTTTGTGACACACAATAAATACAATAAAGTCAGTTAACTTTTCTTTACTATCGTTAATCTGTCTGGCCAAACTGCAAATTTAATGTTTTCACCATACAGCACACCAGCTCTTATATTCTGAAAGCGTACACACCCATGTTAAAAACGAATGATTTAACATAAATCATGCTAAGTGAGAAAATCGTACGCACAAATTAACACACAAATGTCATGTACACTCTCGAATATATTAATAGTCATCAAAGGCTTAAGATTATGAGTGGACTATAACAGCATAAAATGGTGCATTACGAATGTAAATTATTATTAAGGATATGATCACTTCCCTTATGCTGCTTCAAGCCCCTCGAGCTGCAGACTGCTATTTATCACGTATTCTTAGCACTTAGCGGCTAAGGCTTAAGCATACACCCAAAATTACCCATGGGCCAAATGCAAATGTCTAATGTGAGCCGTTTCATTCGGATTTTGATCCTATCGAAAGTGAAATAAAATCAGTATTTATCAATGAGAGATTGTCAATAGCTTCTTGACTTGAGTACGATGAGTTAGTGAATAAGGTGAAAGTAAAAACATAGAGAGTAAGGACAAATGAAGTTGTCACGAGCATCAATATATACTTTTCTATGTCGTGTTCATAACTGCAGATGTATTGGTTCAACAACACTGTATATCCATATAGTACAAGTTCAACAGGGGAGGCGTAAACGATTTTTGAAAGTCAATCAATGTAGTAAAACTCAACAGCGTTACACGTCAAATATTGACAAAATTTAACCCTCTGCTTTAGTCAAACCGGAGGAGTCGATCAGACTTTATATTCGACTGTTTGTAAAATCTCGATTTTGCACAAAATGTTTCAGAAAAAGGTGATTTTTTATATAATTAAAAGTGTCGGTGCAAACTTGGTAATGGTTTAAATTATTGATTACAAGATTTATTTCATATCAGCTATGACATTCGCGACCATCTGAACGCTACTGTTTGGAATGTGTTCAACAACAAATTTCAGAACTGGTAGAATGGAACATGCCTACCTAGTATTTCTGCTGATATCCATGATCAGCACAACCATCGTTGCACGAATAATATCGTCATCAACTACACAGGAAGCGTTTAATAATCCGACCTTGGATGTCAGTTCCTCTCTGAGGTCATGGTCCCAACTTCAGCCTACGATTGTTGCCAACTCGAGGGCTAATGAGGAAACACCTGAACCAACATACTATCCTCACGGACCAACGCATCCCAATCTATTTCAAAGACTTGGGAAAAGAGTGAGAGACAGAATGGAGGGTATATTCCATTTTAGTTCATCCACGAGTTACTTCCTTAGTGTTTTTGCTCGTATGGTTGACCAACTAGGACTGTTCAGATCACGGCTCGGGGAACATATTGTTGGCCATTATTAACATAGATACCTATGTAAAAAATAGTTTATAGAAAGTGAATAACGAGACCAATACATGAATGTGATTTAAATTCATATTTCTCTGTTGGCTGTTCTATTTAATTTGTTTCAGCATTTTCAAGGGAACATTAGTTCGCATTATATCTGTAGAACTTGCGACTTTGATATTTGTACTGTTAGTTAATATTTATTCACCAGAATTGTTTTTGTTACTCATATTTCGACGTGCCTGACTGGAAATGCTACTGTCCACATTTAATATATAGTTAAATACTGTTAAGATGAACAGTTTTGTATCGATGAAAAGAAATGTATGTTTTGGACTCTAGCACAAAAATTGGTAGATTAAGATAAGCCATTTCTCAATGTTAACAAAATTGTTGATCACAGGGTATACACACTGTACTATCCTACATATACGATTATGATACCTCATCACGTTACATATTTAATATTTTGTCAAACCGTTGTCTGGAACCGTAATAAATAAGTTAATGACGGTTGTCAAAGAACATATCCGAAAATGCGGGCTTATCTTTCGGAGCAGATCATAATATTTTTTTGGAATATGGTTGGAAAGACGAAGTTGTCCTCACGCGATCATCATGCATTATGAATGCGACATTGATTAAACTAGTTTTTAATTTATATTTGACCTTCAAAACCCTTGTAAATATCAAAATTAATTACATATTTCGTTGTGCTAGAAAAGAATCTCAAGTAGAAATATAACGAACAGATTGTTGTCTAAAGCAATTAAACAGGTGTTTCCAAACGTTCGCCAACCAGCGGATCCAGATAAATCATGGTTGTGTAAGGTAAAGCCTAAAACCATTTTCCACAATAAAAGAAGTTACTCCATCTGACTGTGTCGTGCTACTCGGTGGTTGGTAAGTTAAGATGTTGATTGACCAGGAGCAACTTTTCTCCAGAATTTGCAAACTCGCCAACTGGAGTTTGCGAGAGTCTTGTTTCACTTGGGATGCCAAGCGCCATCAAATGGTCGCACAGAGGATACAGCTTGGGTTCGTCATCAAATGTTACCTCTTCCATATCGTGGGCGTCATTTTTGTGGTCCAAGCATTAACAGCGACGTCAGTAACCATAACTGCCAGAATGATGAGTGGTTTAACGGCGGTTCTCACTGGAGCATACACTACACATCTTTTTGTGTGCCGCACCAGATCCACAGAAATTGCATCATGTATTAGCGGAATTTTCCAATTCCTAACAAAACATAGGCGGCCAGGTAAAATGAAACAAAAACTTGCCATTTTGTAAATTAGATAAAAGCTCATTATTGATCCTTTAATTTTTTTTCAGGCACTCGAGTTCAAAGAAAATTGATAGAAAAATTAAACGTGTTTGGTGCCCATATAATTAACGCTACCGTAATAATTTGTTCTGTAGTGCTCGTGTACGGCTTGCATCTGCTCAATCCATGCAAACCTTCATTAGCTGGCTACAGGCTTCTGGAAGAATGTTCTCCTGAAACAGCGTCAGAAAAGTCAGGGCCTGTCACAACGTTTGCGATTAAAACAGCAATATTTCTTGTCAACCATTGGACTTGGACGTTTGGCATGAATATCGGAAATTTATTGGTCTCGGGAATTCATATACTGGCAACCTTGTCATTGCGCGATGCACTCCGACTTTGGTTCAAAATGTGTGTTCAAAAGGAAAATCGAGTTGGAAACTACCAACTCGGAGTGCTCTATCGGAACATCCAGCTTTTGGGTGAGCTGCTAAATGCTATTCAACAAAAATTATGCATCTCCGCCTTAATTATGGCAGGCATCATTCTGCATGCCTTCAGCTTAACCACACTTGTAACTTTGGCTTGGACCGGAGAAAATGTTATCCCGGTCCTGTTTTTTATTGTGGTTCTAATTGACTCTGTACTCATTACCATCATTTGTATTGGCGGAATGGTTGGAGTTCACACCGAGTCAAAATTGGCATTGGGACGACTCAAGTCTAACCTGAAAACCTCGTCTTCAGTGAGAGCGGATAAGTGGTGGTGTAAGTTTTTAAAGTCGTGCTCACTCATTAAGATCAAATTCGGATCCAACAATTTTCTTGAGGAAGAAACTCCCCTGAATTGTTTCAATACTTCAGTAGCGTTGGCTGTCCAGCTTTTATTATTATCAGGAAAAGGAACATAAAAGATACAAATATCTGTTGTACATTCGTATTATCAGGCAGGTATTATTTTTAGAATGCGAATGTTTAGTAATAATATACTTGTATGCATTTCTCACAACAAACACCATTCTCAACCTCTAGCCAACTCAACCTCAAATCACAAATCAGATCCAATCAATGTTCTGCGCAAGTACATAATGCAAACAATTAGTTTAAAGTATATTATGTACTGTTTATGAATAAACTGTACTCATTCGCTGTTGTATGTACATGCTAAAGTCCCTGTAAATCCTGGTGGTGAGTTATTATTAAATTCCCCTTTCTTTGTTTATTCAACCCCCTCCAGCTGTAAACTTAGCCATTTTAGAATCCAATAATAAATCCATCGGAGATTATTACCCAAAGGCCAAATATAAATTTACATGTCTTACGTGTGGATTTTTATTCAAATCTTGATCCTGTCGAAAGAGAAATGTCACTAACAAAAGCAGCTTGCACATAAATGACTCCTCTTTTGTCAATAGCTTCTTAACGTTGAAGGTAGTACCAAGAATTAGCCGTGAAGAAAGAACGCGAGTGAGAACTAATGTGAATAACTCGTCGTTTCTTATAAAAAATTCTTATAAAAAATACTATGAAAACTCCCCATAAACTAATATAAGTTTTGAAAGTCAGTCATCAATCAATGTTGTATAATGTACCTACATATTAAACCCTTACTCTAAACTCAACAGCATTAGAAAGGTAAAACAACTGACAAGTTTCAAGTCTGTCAAGTCAAGTTAATGTGGCTGTCTTTAATATGTTCAACTATTTATAGCATGTTGCAAATTTCAAAAGTTTAGACGGAATGTTCGGGACTCGAAATAAATTTTACGTATTGTTTGATGGAATTGCTTTTTTCTGTTTCAAAATTTGTACAACGATCGCTAAGGTACTTTCATTCATACTACATGGCGGGGGTTTAATCCGAATTTGGTTGCCGGTCCCGTCATTCATATAAAAAATAATTACTTCGATCGAGCCATTAATGGCCCAATAAGCCTCTGTCGTCGGTTATTACAATCTCCAGAGTTAACGAGAAAACCATTGATACTGACAAGAAACAATATATTTGGACTGCATAAATGGATAAAACGACAAGTCATTTTCATATTTCTCTAAATTTGTTGATCAGAACATACGTTGCTATCAATAACCAACAATAGCACCTAACCACGTTATGCATGCTCATATATGTACTTTTGCATATATAACATTCGCGAAATGGGATTAAATAGGGGACTCTGTGTACTCCGGAATAAATGAATTTTACACCTATTTGTCAAAGAACTCCTAAATAATGCTTCCTTATCTTTTGAACCTGATCACTGATGCCCTTGAAACTCGATTGGGACAATATTGTTTTCCTCCAATTATCATGCATTAATGATGAGGCATTTGGTTGAACAACATACTTGCAAATTTACTTGACCTTCAAGTTCTATGTACATGTAGGTATCTAATTCGTATATTTTGTTTTGGATCCAACCAAACGAATCCAAATGGGAAACACAGGGGGGTGACAGTTGCATAAAGGAGAATTTGTAAGCTTTCCACTTAAGCAGGTGAGTTTTCAAAGTTCCACAGTCAGTGTCTCTCCGAAAAGTGCTAGTTGTAAGGCAAAGCCAACTTACGAAAGGTGCTACTCATTTGTCGGTCACAAGATGTTAGTTGAGCAGCAAAAAATTTTCACTAGAATTTACAATCTTGGCAAATGGAGTTTGCGAGGGTCCTGCTTCACTTGGGATGCAAAGAGCCATCAAATGGTTGGGACAAAGACACACCCTGGGTTCGTTGTCAAATGCTACCTATTCCACATCATGAATGCTATTTTTGTGGCTCAGGCAGCAACAGCAACGTCGCTCACCGTTACTGCTAGAATGCTAAGTAGTCTTTCCGTTGTTCTCTCTTGCTCGTACAGTATGCATCTCACAGTATGTCGTACTAGGTCCAGTGAAATCGCTTTATGTACCAGTGGAATTTTCCAGTTCTTAACAACATATCAACGACCAGGTAAACAAAAACTAGTCCTCTGATTTATACGAATTATGATCTTACTGTGTTCCTCGTACTTCTTTTCAGGATCAAGGGTTCAAAGAAAGCTGATCGAGAAGTTGAATATTTTTGGTGCATTTGCGATTTACTGTACCGTAATTATGGCTCCAGCACTGCTTGTCTACAGCCTCCACTTTTTTAACCCATGCAAACCATCTTTAGCTGGCTACTGGCTTTTGGAGGAATGTTCTTCTGAAACAACATCAGCAAAGTTTACGCCTGCGACAACGTTCGCGATTAATACCGCAATATTTCTTGTCAATCATTGGGCTTGGACATTTGGCATGAATGTCGGGAATTTCTTGGTTTCGGGGTTTCAAATATTGGTGACATTGTCGTTACGCGATGCACTCCGACTTTGGTTCAGAATGTGCCTTGAAGAGAACAAACAAGTTGATCGCCACCGTCTCGGAGTGGTCTACCGCAACATCCAGCTTTTGGGTGAGCTGCTCAATGAAATTCAACAAAAATTATGCATCTCCTCCTTGATTCTGGTGGGCATCCTTGTTCACGCCTTCAGCTTAACGGCACTTGTGAGTGGGCCTTGGACCGGAGAAAATGTAATTCCGATTCTGTTTTTCATTATGGTTCTAATTGACACTGGGCTTCTCGTCGTTGTCTGCATTGGTGGTTTGGTGGGAGTTCATAGTGAATCAAAGTTGACATTGCAACAATTAAAGTCCAATCTCAAAACGTCATCTTCTCTCAGAGCGGAAAAGTGGTGGCACAAGTTTTTGAAGTCTTGTCCTCTCATTAACATCAAATTTGGATCGAACAACTTTCTCGAGGAGGAAACACCACTGAACTGCTTCGACACATCTATAGGGTTAGCAGCCCAGCTTTTATTGTTGTCAGAAAATAGCATATAAACAGTAGGTTTCATCAGATCTCTTTTGTGCAGTTTCATATTACAATTTTACCAGCAATACGGTGTTTTTAAAAATACTAATAGAATACCTCAATAATGTTCATTTGTGTGCAACAAAACTAGTTGTTTCGTTTATTCGAAATGTTATGTAAAACCCAATTCATATGAGTTAAAACATTTCATTTCTGGAGATGCTCCTATTTCCTTGTCTCCAAACACCAGCTGCCTATATCCATACAGTACGAATATCGATATGCATATAATATATATTCATAACCAAAATATGATTATAGATATTGATCAATATGGTTTCATCGTCCTCATATTCCTAGCAGAGCATATCCCACAAGACTTCTCGCTCTGGATTGAATCTCAGCTTTGAGAAATGACTTCTGTGCTTGGAAACATGAGATTTGTTAAATATCGGCCTGCTTCGGCAAGAGGCAACAGCTTTACAACGCCACAAAAAATGCAAGCTCAATTCTCCCAATACTCCCGTGTGAGTGCGTATAGCATCGATGTAGCACGGTCGACGACTTTCTGATGTCATTCAACGACTCGTGTTCTCAGCGTGTGAAGTGGTACAGCTGAGCATTAACCTCAAAATAACGAGAAACATTTGTTAAAAACTAAAGAAAATTACTAGTCAAGATGGTGGAAGCAATTTGTGAAGTTTCTGAACCCCCCTTACCACCAGCCAAGGTTGAATTGAGTAGACGCTTCTGGAATTCCATAGGCTACGTAGACTGGGCCCTTAGCGTGGTGTACATGCCACTGATTGCGATGACCTCGATAAGGGACTGTCACCCTGGTTTCAGTGAGATCTCAAAGTTTCTCATAATTGGTGTTCTCGTGCTAGGAGGCCTCTGTGCGGCGTTGTCTATCTTTTGTGTAAGTAACTCTGCATTTTAATGTACTTTTAAAGAACAATAAAAAACTGGACAAAATTATGTTTCGCAGCCTGAACGATGCTTCCACGTACCATACGCCATTTACTGGGTCCTCGCTAACCTCTCCATTTTGTACATTTGCGGATTCTCATTCTTCACATACTGGGAGTCCGAGAATTGTGCCCTCATGATTGCTTACGGAGGAATTATTTGCCTCCGTCTCCTTTCCAGCTGCATAGTTCTCCTATTCCTTCTTTTCAAGCCTTATCCCACACTTGACACGACCAAAGAGAAAAATTCTTCTGCTGACCAATCATTACGAGGAAAGAGGTGGCTCCAGGCTGTCAGCGACGAAGGGAAAATGAGCGTTGTGGAGAACAACTGGGATTTGGAGCCGGATGAGCGCCACCTCCTCCCAGGCTCTCCGGAATCCCACGCTGGAAGTGGAGTGAAAGATGATAAGCCCAACCCACTGTTTAATGTGAAATGGAAGTGAGTCTCATTTGGAGAGCATTTCGAAGAAAACGAGGCCAATATTTTGCGGTAGTTTTTCCACGGCACGGATAAAACCTGAGTTTGAGATCTCCTTCATAAGATGATCAATAAGAAGACCTTAGCTTTCTGACCTCAGAAGTCATGAAAGGGTTGTAAGTGTTTGTAAGGTTTGTGTTTTCACGCTGAATTGCGAAAATGATTTCAAATACTAATTAACTGATAATACTCACTCTGACGACCATTTTAAGCACAATCAGATTTTATACCTGGCACTTGCTATTAGTGTGTACCAATAAAAGCACCAAATCACAAATATTTTAATCTAACTTTTACTGGCGTTTTTGACGATACATAGAATTTTCTAAATCCTGTTCATTCAAGCAATCACATGAACATTGTTTCCAACTGCAATGCAAGTGTAGTTAGATATACACCGCAAGCTACTTGGCAGTCTGGGGGGTTCCAGTTCCATGCCAAATCGAACCCCTGGAATGTGCTCGGACCTCATGGTTTTGGCGCACAAGCAGTACTTCTTCGGCGCATTCGGAGATTCTTCCAGGGCGTCAATATGCGCTTTGAGAGCACCCGGTTCCGACAAGCTCCACGGTGTGGTGTCCACAGATTCGCAGCTTTCCTTGACAGAGCACTCTCCTCTGGATTCGTCATAAATGTGTGGCAAGTTATCTAGATCCTCAGCCATTGGCCAGGTCCAAGAGCGACAGGCTTCACCACATTCCTCCGCCTCCTTTCCGGACGGCAGTCGAATCATTTGGTTGTCCAAGAGATTTGGTTTGGTGGAGCAGTGACAAACCTTTTTGTCCGTGCAATAGGCTTCCGGATTGCTGCAAAGTTGGGGGCATATGTCACGACCTGGAGGACCTTCGCAATGAGTGAGTCCACTCGGTGAAACCTTTAGCAAAAGCGGAACAAAATTCAAGTCTTCATGCAAATTGAGTGCCTTCAACGGAAAGATTAACTTACCGGTCTTACACATCCACAAAACTTTGCCCGAATAACTGACCACTCTGGTGGAGCCACCTGCCAGTGCACCTCAAGGATCCGAGCATCTGCCAAATTGCGTCTGCAAATCATGTTACAGTTGTACTCTGCTGGATCCGGTCTTCTTCCGAGAGCTCCTAACATTTGATGTGTGTTGCATAGGCAGACGCGGCGCGTTTTCGGGTCACACACGCCCCCATTGTGACCACATAGCCATTGACACATTTCGTCAGTGCAGGGTCGGAACTGGTTGACATTTAATTCCTGAGAATATATTAAATTACAAAAGCAGATTATCATCTCTTTCTCAAAATAAAATACTCACGGATGACACGGATGCTAACACTCACGTTGTCAAGATTGATACAATGACAAAATCTTCCGTCATACAAATAAGAATAGGTCGACCGCCTGTATGAACCACTGTACAATTCATACTCTGGTTGGAACAACGGGTTCCACTCGATCACTCTCGCCTTGAGACCAGCAGTCCAGCAGGCTTCCACACACATTGTTTCCGTCTTCGCTGGTAGCCGAGCCCACAGAAATTTTCCAATGAAAATGTTCGCTTTCGGACACAAACAAGCTCTTCTCAGCTCCGGCTCGCACTTTGCTTTCATGTTTCGACCGCAACGGACTTTGCATTTGAGGTCCGTACATTCTTGGAAACCTTGACCGTGAAGTTTCTAAAAAAGGGGGATTTTAACAATTAAATTCCTACTTGAATGTACCAATCTCCGAAAAACTATAAAAAATACACATACCGCCCTCATCTCCGCATCTTCGGGCTGAATCTCTACTCCACACATGCAAAACTTCTCCCTGAACTTGTAGGAGCCTCCAGTGAGACCCATTAGCGAGTCATAAATTCTGCCGACATACTCCGTATGGTAATCTTTGCAGCGCGAGCTGCACTCCTTCTTATCTGGAGGGTACTCTTCGCGAGTGTGCCGCAGATAACTGGTGAAAACCGAGGGCCACGTTTGGCGACAGAGACAGACGCCATTGTAGGTGCAAACTGCGGACTCATGTTGACACACCGATTTGCACACGTCCTTCAGGGCGAACTCGTCACAAAGTGTGATTCCAGTGGATGTCATCTGTGTAACAAGGATTAAATTTATTGTAAAGAAAAAATATTGAATTCTGTTGGAAAAATGAAAAGCCATACTTGATTCATAAGACAAGTGCAACTTTTCAACATCCCAGTGCTATCAGTGCGACGCCAAATGCGAGCGTAGCTATTCCTCAGGTTGCACGCAAAGGAACAATTTTTATCCAAATCATCCTCCCGATTCACAGGCAACACTGTTCCGACAACGTTGGAGGACATGAAGTTGTCCGTAGCGCACATGCAAAGCTTGTTGTTCTTCTTGTCGCAGAAAGATCTTTTTGTGTCATTCGTGCCACAAATTTTGAAGCACTCGGTAGGGTCGCATTTTTCAAATTGGTCGAGTTGCATCGGTGGGTCCTCCGAGTTGTTGTAGTTTGCTACGAAGGCTTCCTATTCTGGGCAAAATACAAGATCCGGAAATTTTCATATTTTGTCTCAAATTGTAATTGGTCTGAGAATTCTTGGTTACCTTTGTCTTGTTTTCTTCGCCTTCCGCAAGAAAAATCGCGGTGTTGTCAGCCCAAAAATTGGCACTGCACGTCTGACATGTTACAAAGAGCCAGTACAATATTCGAAAGGTAAATTCTTTGGTAAGCACCATCCTAAATTATTTGAATTTCCTTTGAATCAAGGGGTTCCAGAAAACGGATCGAATTCTTAGGTTGATAGTTATACTAATGATTTTTATTTAATTGCACGTAGAAACGTTTATTTGCACACAAATGAATGAATGTCATTTCGCAACGGTTTGCACAGCGATATTTATGGTAATACTTACTAAACAGTATAAGTTTTTACGTACTTGGCGAAAGAAGAACATTCATAAAATCAGATATAAAGTTTGTAATCTACCGACGCTATGCACACCATGAAGCTCCCGAGCAATAACTATATCGCTAAAAAATTATGTGCAATTGTTTTCAACATAATTTTGTTTGTTGTCTGTAATTTGCTTTTAATAGTCTGCTAATTATGTTTCTACGGTGGAAATTCCTCATGTTGCCCCAGAAAAGTATATAAACTAATTTAATGGTTAAAACTAAACGTGGTTGTATTATTTATTACAACAGTTTTCAGCATATGTACACAAATACCAGATTGGACACTATTGGATATTTTAATGTAACATGTTTAACTGTTTGTTTAATAGTTTAATTCATGCAATAATATGAACGTGTTGTCCCACAGCAACGCAAGTGTAATTGCCGATGCACTGCAAACTCTTCGTGAGTCCTGGGGACCGGAGGCTCATTCCAAATCGGATCCCTGGCATCTGGCTCACATCATTGGATTTGGCACACAAGCAGTACTTTCTCGCAGCATTTGCAGTCTCTTCCAAAGCGTCTATGTGAGCCTTGAGAGCCCCAGGCTGAGTCAGCGTCCACGGGGTCGTGTCCACCTCAGGACAATTGTTGTGTTCCACACAATCCTTACGAGACTCATCATAAATGTAGGGCTTGTTATCATGATCTTCTGCAACAGGCCAGGTCCAAGATCTGCAAACTTCTCCGCACTCCTCGGCCTCTTTCCCGTTTGGAAGTCGGACCAGAGAATTATTGAGGATGTTTGGTTGAACGTTACAGGCACAAAATTTCCGTTGAGTGCAGTACGCCGTTGTGCTGTTGCAGTACTCTGGACATTTGTCACGACCCTCCATCCCCTCACAATGACTGAGGCCACTTGGAGAAACCTGAGGAGAGATAAAAATGTATCATTTTAATTATTTTTTCAAATGTTTTAATTTGTCAAAATATTTTAGAGTTTTACCGGCCGAACACAGCCACAAAATTTTGCTTTAGCCACCGTCCAACCTGGTGGAGCCACATCCCAGTTCACTTCCAGAATTCTGGCATCAGCCAAGTTCCGCCTGCAAATCACGTTACAATTCGTCTCAGCAGGGTCTGGTCTTCTCCCGAGGTCTCCCAGCATTTGATGAGTTTGGCACAAGCACACGCGTCTTGTTCTTTCGTCGCAGGTGGCTCTGGTGTGACCACATAGCCACTGGCATAGTTCGTTTGTACAGGGACGAAATTGGTTGACGTCAGGTTCCTATAGAAGGCTATAAATCATAAACCAAGCCAAGACGAAGGCAAACTTGCATTTAAAGTAACGTGATATTTAGCATGAAATCTGCGCACTAACATTTTTTAGATTGATACAGTGACAAAACTTTCCATCGTACAAATACTGGAACCGGGATTTCCTGTAGACACCGCTCAGCAAATCAGTTTGGGGTTCAAAAAAGGGATTCCACTCAATGACTCGAGGAATGAGCCCGAATTTTTTGCAAGTTTGAAGACAAACTGTCTCCTGTTTACCTGAAGATACCTCAATGCATTTTAAAATCATGTTGACCATATAAAAAACTGTTTGCTTATTCAAAAAAATATATACAGAAGTTGTACTTGGAATTCTGGCCCAGAGGAATTTTCCAATAAAAATGTTAGCCCTTGGGCAGAGACAGGCTCGTCTGAACTTTGGCTCACACTCCGCCAACATGTTCATACCACATCGGACCTTGCATTTGAGGTCCGTGCACTCTTGGAATCCTTGCTCGATAAGCTCCTGAAATAAAAATAGACATGCATAAATCTCCGGTTGGATTAGAGAAAAATCTTACGGAATATCTGAGCCGTACTTGTTTAGCTTTCGGGTCCGCCGGCTCAATTTCCTCTCCACAAAGACAAAACTTCTCCCGGAATTCGTACGTTTTGCTCCCTTGAACATTCATCTTGGTGTCGTATAATCGGGCAACGTATTCCGAATGGTATTCACGACACTTCTTTGTGCAAGCCTTGTTGTCCGACTCGATCTCTTTTCGGGTGTGCTCTAATTCGCCGGAAAAGGCAGCAGGCCACGATTGTCGGCACAGGCAGACTCCATTGAAGGCGCAAACGGCGGAGTCATTTTTGCACACCGACTTGCATATGTCTTTAAGGGCAAACTCGTCGCAGAGAGTTGTTCCATTCAAGGTCAACTGAAGTGCAAAAAAATTGGCGTTTTTCAAGTAGATATTTTAAGTTTAGGATTTACACAAGTCTTTCTGACCTGGTTTAAAAGGCAGATACAATTTCTCGTGTCATCATTTTTATGCCAAATCCGAGCGTAGCTGTTCCGCATGTTGCAAGCCACGGAGCAATTTCTCTCGTGGTCATCTTCCCGGTTTACTGGAACAATGGTGCCGTCGACATTGGTCGACATGAAGTTGTCCGTCGCACACATACAAAGCTTATTGTTCTTCTGCTCACAAAATCCTCGTTTCACGTCCTTTGTCCCACAAATTTGGGAGCACTCGGCTTGGTCGCACATCTCAAAGTGGTCCAATTGCAACGGAGGGTCTTTGGTGCTCATGTACCTTGCCACGAACTCCTGGTATGAAATTGTGGAGGAAATTTGTACCATCAGCACTGGACACATTTAATTTATGATATTTTTGGTAAAAGTTAGTTTGTTTTGTAACCTTCTCTCCGCCCTTTCCACTACCTCCGCCTCCATCGAGTTTGTTATCTGGCTCGGTGGGAGCACCATTGTCACCTTCCTTTTGGTCCGCGTACGCCAGCAGAGGGAGAAGTGAGAGGACTATTATCCATTTCAAAATCGATATCCTGTAAGGTCTCTTCATACCGATTTAAAAAATGTATGTATTTCTATAAATGATGACGCTCCTGTACACAATATCACAGCATTGGAGAGTTTGTTAATGAATTGTGCTGCAAATCTTTAACACAGAAACTACGCATACCACAAGCATATCAAGGTATTGGCTATATACACAATTCGTATACTATGTATATGCTAAATGTCTATTTTATGGACAGGAACTTCCTTCATTTTATGTATACCTAAGCCGATTTATGCCTCAATCATTCAACCTCAGTGAAATGATTGCGGACATTCAGAGTGAACATAGACAGATGAGATGATATCCTTTAGACGCTCTATATTTTATATGAACATTCAGCGTGCTGTAATTTTTATGTTCAATTGTGATGTTAACGACATAGCAAATTACAAATAAGTAATAATTGCTTTAGTTAAAAATATAAAGCATCAGTGGAAATTAATAATTGAGCAGAGTAGCGATGCCGACTTAGTATCAATCAATAAAATCTTGAACGTGTCATGGCAGCACAAGACTCGAAACTTTTAATGTTAAAATTGACCTGCCTATTAAATAAGATCCTGTATATAGTCAATCATATCATCAAGTATTACATTACAGATAGCCGTAGATTTGGTATATTCACGCATAAACTGCCAATTCAACTCAAGCTCGACAACAAAGCCTAAACATCGTGCAAAAAGAAAGAAAGTACTATATGCAAGCTCAATCTATATGAACTCAATGTTCGGCACAGCTGTGTATTTCGCGAATGCTTCCGAGTTTCCGACCAACTCTTGACAGTCTTCTCGGCTCATGGTTTATCTCATGAAAACAAGGTGTCACAGAATTAAAATTTCAAAACTAACTTGTGCACGCTGGCAATTGGCCTGTTTAAAAGCAAAATTAGCGTCATTCTATGAGTTGTACTACTGCATCATGTCAGTTGCGGGTTGGGTCAACGGTATTGCAATCGTTGACGCAGTGTTGGCGGCTGTAATTGTTCTCATCTTCATTTCATCGTATATCAACTCTACATTATTACTGCTAACCAAAGCCGTGCTGGCTTCATCATTGCCATTGTATGCATCTGCACTGCTAGTTAGGTCGACAAATCCTGTGAGTATTATTTTGACTTGATTAATGCATAATTGTGATAGGACTATTAAACACTTTCATAATTTCATTTAATTTGATAGACCCTGTGGAAATGGGAAGCGTTTGCTTGTGCAAGCTGCTGGCTTCTGTACAATTTGCCAATACTCTGGCTCCTCTTTTCTGCAGCGACAGCTGCCCCAACCGTGGGCTTCGTTCTTTTCGTCAGAGTTTTTTGTGTCGGAGTGGTAATCAAGTTTGTGACGGAGCTGTTCCACCAGGAGATAAGCGTCGTGACAAGCACTGATGAGGCGGAGGAGGCACTGTGAGATAAATAAAAAGAAGTCTGTTAATATTATGTGTAAAAGCGACCAAAAATTGTAATCTGATCTGGCAATGAAGTCAGAACTGCCAAAATTTGATACTCTAATAATAATACTTTTATACACTTTGAAATAGTTTCTCAACGCCGCTTCAAATAGTAAAATTGAAAAGTGTTTGAGTCTACCTGCCTTACATACAACTTGTATGATACAAGAACTCTTGTAATGTCATGTTTGATGTTTCACATTAATTTCCTAAAATGCACCTGCAAATATCGCATTCAAATGAGAGTCATTATGTATTCGAGGCAAAAACAAAAGCGCTAGTAGTTTAATGAACACCGATGTGATCACCGGTATTAAGAAAATGTGAAAAGGCGTTCCTTTATCAAACATTTCCCAGTTAAAGAGAAACCTTCCTCAACCGTGTAATTGAAGTTAATGTCATCACTTATTATATCTGTTTTAAATATTTAAACAATTCACAGTTTTACAATGTTGATACAATTATGCTTTGTGAATGACTTGGGTCACATTGATAATAAAATCGTATTCATTTAAACCGCAAAACAATAAATAAACCGTACACCCAATTTCAAACTTGTCGAATTATTGTAAGACTGTCCTTCTCCAGAACTACAAACTCTACCACCGAATTTGAAGTTTTTTTTGAAACATCTCGAGAAAATGCTATTGACAGAAAATCTCAAGCTATTTACAAAATGCTATGAGCTATGCAATCTAAGTTTGAAACATTCCCTATTTCTTTGGGATCCTGGTGCGTGTCGTATGCGAAAAGTTGATGAGCCAGGAAAAAGGCGAAAGCTGAACTTTCGGTGTGGACTCTACTACTGCGTTGCTGCAATCCTGATTGCGCAAGCCATCGCTGGAAAGACCGCAAAGATTATCACGAGGCTGGAAAGTGGCGTTACCGTGATTGTCTTCAGTATGATTTCCACCTATTTCCTTGCCTTGTTGACAAAGAGTGGAGAAGTCATTGCATTTTTAAACGGCATATTCCAATTTGCAGCGGCGCACAGCCGAAAAGGTATAAGGCTATACATTAAATTGTAATTTAAACTACTTTAGGGTTTATGCAAATTTCTGAACAAATCGGTTGATGTATTTACAGAATGTCGACCAAAAAGACGGCTAATTGAGAAACTCAACGTACTTTCTGCATATGCTGTCTACGGAACTGGGATTGTGGCCCCTGTCATGTTCGTTTACGGATTGCACTGCTTGAATCCTTGCAAGCCCTCTTTAGCCGGATATTGGCTCCTTCCAAAATGCGTCTCTGATTTCTCTCAACCTTACTCTGTTACGGGTGTCTTGATTAAGATTTCCGTATTCATATTCAATCACTGGGTCTGGTTTTTTGGACTAAATGTAGCTGCTTTTTTTCTCGTCAACCTTCAAATCCTGGGCACTTTATGTTTACGTGATCTACTCACACAGTGGAATGGCTTGGTGATGGACAGCGACAGCAAAACTTCAGTCTATAAGCTGGGAGTGGTTTACAGGAATATTCAGGTTTTAGGGGAGCTGCTGAACGGAATTCAGCAAAAACTGAGTCTGGCGCCACTAATATTAGCCATCATTCTTCTCCACGCCTTCTCCATAACGGTTTTAGCAAAGTTGTCGTGGACGGAGGAGAATTTTGGAAGTCTCCTCTTTTTCCTACTAGTTGGCCCTGACACTGGGTTGATCATCATTGTCAGTTTTGGTGGGATGGTCGGCGTCTACGTCGAGTCGAAGGAGGTGTTGCGGCGCCTCAAGTCAAACTCAGGATCCAAGTTGTTGAGCAAGGCAAAGTGGTGGCCTAGATTTTTGAAATCTTGTAGTCCGATCAAGATCAAGTTTGGGTCTGGAAATTTTCTGGAGGAGGTGACCCCTCTGAATTGTCTCAACGTTGCGGTCAGCTTCGCAGTGCAGTTGTTGCTGCTGGCTAATAAGCGAAGTGGTTAATTAGAGGTTGGCTTACATTATTGATGCTTAATTAAGCAATAGAAAATACTTGACCATAAGGGCAATCGGACAGGGTGCCATTACTCTGGCTGGATGTAGTTACTTCTGAAAAACGTTTATTTGACTTTGTATGACAATAATTTTAGGTTAAACTGGATTCTCGCTCAGCGCCTCTACGCTTAGATTCATTTTATCCACTAAATCAAAGCACCCAATGTTTTATTTCAAATCATAAATTCTTTACTTAATGGAATGAAACTGATCGACCTTTCCGCATCATGAGAGATCACAAACTTTTTGTAGCACTATGAAGAGCAGCAGTTTGAAGAATATATCATCACTTCTATATATGATCATTATCATTACCTATATTGGGAAAGACTCAGCCGTACTCACATTAGCCAGTGTCTAGATTTTTTATAGGAGTGAAGCCGTTTGAAGATGAAGGTCCTTTACTTTTACTATTACTACTACCTATGCTCTTGTAAGAACCACTCGAAACTTTTCCCAATAACAGGTACATGAAAATGTTTTAAAAATCTTTGTACTATTGCAGTTGTGTAAAGGCCTCGTGCTCATATTCCTTGGTATGGCGAGTGCACAATGGCATCCCTCAGTGGACGATTGCGTAGATACTTTGCACTTTGAAAGTCCTTTTGGACTTTTTGGTGCGCTAATCATGGTGAATCATATATGAATTTATATTCAAATTAAACTTTTAGACTATTTATTGGACTAAAGGACTATTTATAGGTCAAGTTTTATAGAGGAAAGGAAGAGATATCTCTCGCTTTTTTACTGGTCATCTTTTCCAGTTACTAGTCTGCAACTGCAAATACCTAGAATAACATAAAATTTGATTTGGGTAGCAGAATACAATATTGGGAGAGAGAGAGACGTGGAAAAAATTTTCCTACTACAGATCTGCAATAATAATAATCTTCTGGATAACTTATAAGTCCTCTGGATGGATCGTCTGGATAAATGTTTGTCTTTTTGTCTCTATAAACTATACAGCCTTTATTTCCTGTTTCTGCAACTAGAAATTAGAAAATTTTGTTTCAGTATTGTAATACTAGGTAATTATCTAAATGTAAAAATGTGTCACTGGAAAATTTTGTTCGTCAGTATGAGATCTGATTCCTATTTCGGTGCATACTTTATGTTTTTATAATATAGAATTGTATCGAATTCATTATCAAGGAGACATGAATGTGACAGGGTACATGAATTTGGCAGACAGTTTATGATTGTCTCTGACACTAATAAGGTGTCTGTAAAAAAGCACCACCTGTTTCATGGCCAATATATTTTATCGTCACGAAACCAATTTCAGCTCAATCTGAAATGAAATTTATCCAAAGATGGCACCTAACCAAGATTCACGTAAAACGAAAAGTCAAAGGTGTAACCTTGTGCACCTAGTTCAAACCTGCTGCAAACATGCTGCACGAAAACCAAAAAGTATTCTCAATCCTTTGCAAACTCTGCAATTGGAGTTTGGGAGGAGTGTTTTTCGCTTGGAATCCAAGATCCGGTCGCCTAGACCACGGGCGATTAGAAAATAAGCTTTCCCGTCTTACAATCGTCGGAAAGTATTGTTTATATTACTTTGTTTTACTTTTGGTCATCCTGCAAGCTGTCACCTTAAATAAGAAGGTTACGATTACAAGCCGGATTGAGAGCGGCATTCCGCTCGGCGCCTTATCGGTGATAGGTTGTGAAAGTCGACGGAAATCGTTCGTTTTGTCAACGGGATTTTAGATTTTTCAAGGGTGCATGCAATGGGTAAGAGTGTGCTGCTGTTTTTACCTACAAACTAAAAATAAATTGATGTTAACACAAAAATTTTGTTGCAGAAAGTGGGACCGTCAACAGGAAACTAATCGAGAAGCTTAACATTTACTGTGCTCAAGTGGTGCTCCTGAGTGCACTCGCAGGTCCTTTCTTACTGGCTTATGGACTCCACCTTCAAAACCCATGTAAGCCGTCCCTCGTTGGCTACTGGCTGCTGGAAGAGTGCTCCTCAAGGCGGTTTCAACTTTCACCGCTCACAGCTTTTACTCTTAAAGGTGGAGTTCTTTTGGCCAATCACTTGTTTTGGGTGCTCGCGGCAAATGTGGGTTGTTTCGTTGCCGCTGGAATCCACCTCCTTGGAACTTTGTCTCTCCGAGATCCTTTGCGAACTTGGGGAAAAATGGTTGTCAAAAAGAATGCCGATCCTTGTCGCCTCGGAGTTATTTACAGAAATATTCAATTACTGGCCGATCTCATGAATTGTATTCAACAAGGACTCATCCTTCCGGTGCTGATCACGGCTTCTGTAACTCTGAGTTTCGTTATGCATGACTGCTCTTGTAAGGGTGGACAGGTCTGATGATAAAAACCTCATTCCCCTACTTTTCTTCGGGATGATTTTCATTGACACCGGGTCCCTCGTTTTGGTTTGTATTGGAGGCATGGTAGGAGTTCACAGTGAGTCAAAGTTGGTTTTGAGAAATGCAAGTCAGACAAAGGTCGGTTTGGAGAGATCGAAGACCAAACGGCTTCGTATGTTGTTGTTGTCTTGTGCTCCGATTAAAATCAAATTTGGGTCCAATAACTTTCTGGAGGAGGAAACTCCTTTGAATTGCTTCAGCATGTCGGTGAGCTTATCAGTACAACTCCTGCTGCTGACGGGAAGGAGAACCTAATTTTCTATCGTAGTTTGCACGGCTAATTAACCTATTGCTTTCCTTATTGATTTGGAGGGGGGGGGGGGGGGAAATGATACGCAGTTGGACTATAGTACGATAAATATTTTGCAGCTGCTTATTCCACCAGTGACGATATATGAATTTTGAACCAAAATTAAAATTATCTCCATTTAATGGACTGCGGCTACTAAAACGATTTCTTAAGTTACAATCATCCGTAGAAGCACATCCTCTTTGAGGTACGATGGAAATTTAGATCTAATCTTTAAATTGTCGGTAGTTGCAGAAGCGATAATCTTGCCTTGATAATAAGTGATTGAACTTCTAGCTTTTCCTTGAACTCGAACTTGATCGAACTTGAGATGATTAATCAATCTGATGTATTAGATTTCAAAGCTGCAAAACTGTAAAACAAAACAATAATTGATAGCTTGTATATATATCCCCATGTTCACCTCTCCCTCCTCTCACTACACTGTGATCAAAATATGGAACACCCTTCAATCAAGCCAAACGGGAAATACAGTGACGGTTTACAGTAACGGTTTTGTAAAAAAAGGGTTATGTGTATTTACGTACTTATGTTTAGTTATTGACATTTACATACTGATTTAATAAATGTATTTACAGCTTGCTACGCAAAGGGCTATTTGTAGGAATTTCTTCCTTGTCACGTCGAGAAATATCAACCTGGACCCCTTCCAGACCTGACCATTTCTTTGAATATTCTTCTGCCTTCACTAAGCTTTTAAATTCCAGTTCTTGACTCTCAGCGACCTGCTCTCCGGCCTCGTTTGTAGTCAACCTTTTCACACTCACCACATGACGCTCCACGTTGTTTGAGGCTGTAAGAATAAACATTTATCTCAAGAAAAGTTCAACAAAAACGCGAACAAGTTAAATTATTCTTACGCGAAGAATCACCAAAATAGTTGCAGCCCGACATGGTGTACAATATGCCCACTGTAACTCCTACGATTATTCCAAAATTCTTCAATTTTGACATTGCGAAATCCCTAATCAGCAAAAAAAACCGTCTTCATCTAGAATTTATGTCGAATACATTTACTGCAAACACGAAGAGGAAAGCATGGTTTGTATTTTTGTCAGATGCAGTGATAAGAATGTTGCCAGTAAGCGACTCATGCAAATACCACGGATGATGACTCATGATCACAAATACACTACGTCCTGAATTCATGTACGTTTCAGTGTTTGCATAAGTGCCAATGTGAGAATCTGGGTTCTGGCATAGTGGACTCGGTCGCTGTATTTGTTTTATGTTTAGGGAAAGTGTGATTCAGTACATGATTATTGCAATGTCTTGCGGGTGCTAAAACAAAATCCGCCATCAAGTCTTAACTCCACCCCAGAACCATTTAGAAAAACACCAATTGCGCAGTGACGTTCTACGCAATTTGATTCGGAAGGTTTTCTCCGTGTGAGTACGTAATACTGATTCCTGTTTATTTAACATCGCTATATTTTGCTTAATTTTTAATATACTGATTTTGAGACTAATACTTCATTTTTGTATGTCAGATACACCCATCAATTTCGGAACATGGCACTCCCTGTGGTTTCCGGAATTTGTGCAGTCCGCGTAGTTTACATTTTATGCAAAACATACCTCGAAGATAAGAATGACAAGCAAAGCCAACGCTTCAAGATGATCCTTACGCGGAAAGAAACGCTCGAAAACGGAGATATTGTTGAGCGAGAAGTGGAAATTTACTTTGCCAGCGAAGACAGCATGATGAGAGAAGCAATGCATTTGTCTAAAGTTCACAATTGCCCTTACTCCAAAGTCAAAGATGTTTGATTCACAACAAAGCATAAAACCTCATCATCCAATCAAAACAAATTTATTAAAACCATGTCACATAATTAATATCGTGTCGTATATTTAATTAATCAAGTGGTATTTCATCATTAGCATCCGAACTTTTTGTGGGGGTCTCCGCCTTTTTCTTTGTGTCCTTAGGGCTATCCAGATTGTCCACCTTGCGCACAATTATCTCATGAACTCTCATTGTAGGACCAATCTCCGCCTTCCATTGCTCCACATAATTTTCAGCGGAACCTTTTGACCCAAACTCGAGTTCGATTGTATCCTCCACCTCTTCGTCCTTCTCGTTCTCGTATTTCGCAACAATCTTTGCGCTCCACCGTTCTTTGGGCGTTGTCATGGTGAGCTGACCAAGGCGTGTCACTAAGCTGTTCACTTTGTTACCTACAAGACAGACAGATTGATATCCGGAGTTAAGTGCTGGAAAACGCATGAGCATTTCTGCTTGAGTTCATACTAATTCCGGAAGGCACCAAATCCCTCCATGTGGACACCGTGTTTGGTGCTGCCTCCTCGCGATGGACACTTTCGGTGGTGGTGGTGGTTGGCAAGGGATTCAGTGTCTCGGGAGAAAGCTCTGATGCTACGGGAACCGTTTCAGTTCGGCGGTGCACAAATGGCACACCATTAATGATTCCTTGCTCCTCTGTCGTGGTTTTGGTCACCGATTTTGGAGTATGCAGGTCGGATTTCTGCTCCATTGCTCAAATTGCGTTGAATTACAAATTGACAGTTGTGAGTCTGAGTGAGTACAAATACTCTTGCTAACTTGCTAACCAAGATTATGTATAGTTGGTTCTCATATGTTCTGAGTCAACCAAGCACACAAACGCTTTATGAGTCAGCTTAAGCGGAACTCTCACTGTCAGTTCAGCCTTAATACCACGTACTGGCGAGGTGAGATACGGACTAATCTAATGAAAAAGTCAATCTAACCCCGTGCTGACTTGCCACAAATGTGAGCAGAACAACCGTCCTACAAATAAATGTTTCAACGTAATTGCTATCTTATGTGGTTTGGTGTGTTAAGTACCGCGAGTATTTACGTCTCTGTCCATCCGTTTGTTACCAAAATTACAGATCACTATGTAGCGTGGTATATCAATCGATTTTGGCTGCTTCCATAAAGCTGAGTCCTAAACATATTTGTAGATTTGAATAATGGTTAAGTGCAGCTCCTTGACTAAGAACACTGTAGGGAAGGACAATAATCTAATGACTGGACCAGTTATGCCTGCATGTAGATAAATTTATTGGCTGTCCGAATACCTTCGAATGCTAATTACGCTAATCAGCAAAATCCAGAATGTAGATTGGCGGCAGCCATTTAATTAATATTCAAGTGTAATACCAAATACGCAATTGTCAGTAACTTTCGTGAATTGTGATTTGTAATCGCCTTGTAACCTGCTACCTCTATTCCTGCCAGAGCAACGCAAAAAGGTTGTAATGCACATTCTACTAAATAAAAGTATGTAGATGCATGAAAAGTTATGGGGCAACTTGAGATTATTGCAGCGGAGTTGTGTATAATCATTAGTGGTTTTTGTTTAACGTATCATTTAATTAAATTTCATTCTGTTTTTCAGGTCTATCCATCAGCTTTCAAAATTGAAAAGTCATATCCTCATCGGTATTAATACTAAATACGCATTGGTTTGGCTGAGGGAAAAAACCCAATCACTACACGAATATGATAAACTCAATTAATCTTCAGAACGAAGAACGTTTAGAAAGCCATGAAATAAGCTGTAGGTAAAATCTCCATACAATACTATTTAAACAGCATTTGCATTTCATGTTTGCCATTTATTATGTCACCGACTGTTTTATACTCAAATTTTTACAACACGACTCCAGGATGTCGAACCGATAAATTTAATGTTTATGACAGGAGACCACAACGATTTGATAAGTATGAACAAATAATCAGCTTTGTGAAAAGCTGCTTAATTTAATACTCAATACTTGGAAATCGTCTGTAGCTACATCCTACAAAAACGTTTTCTTCTGGAACAAGGTGCCTCGCCGTGTGACCAACTACTCTACACACATAATATTTACGCAATACATGTATACTACAAGACACACTCCCAAAATACGAGTGAATCTTACCGACAGTAAATCCATTGAAACTCTGCCTTTCTAATACGTTTCATCATTAACACCTATGACTTAACGCAAAAACGTAAATAATAATTTTAAACTTTTTGAGCTGTCTGTCTTAAAGTCAGAAACGAGAGATTCTTATTACTTTTCTTTATTTTTTGTTTAGGATTTTGCAATCAACTGGTTAGAAAATTTCAGTGAATAATGCTAATATTACTCGCGGCATTAGCTGCCGGCTGCGCCGTAGTCGCTGTTGTTGGAATCGTTTGCTACAAACTCGGAGAAATCAATGGCAAGCAGCAGTATAAGCTGGTGGTTCGAAGGCGAATTAAAAAGCCCGATGGAAGGGAAGTAGAGGATGAAATCACGCTCTACTTTAATTCTGAAGAGGAAATGCTTGAAGAGGCTCGGAAAGGTTCTAGTATAAATGGTGCAGAAATTAAGTACGTTACATCACGTTAATGTTTTGATGCGTTGATGATAATGCACAAACGACTTCTTTGAAGAAAAAATTTTGTGATGCTGTGTGTGGAATAAATTTATTTTTTCCGACAGTCAAATTACGATTTATTCATGCATACCTACAAAAATAGTATGTTTGTACACCAGTTGTATTGCATAACATGAAATCTAATTGACCACTGGAGATATGCTCACATGAACCCCTGATTGACCCCTCCACCGCCCTGCGTACTCTTCCGCCTTTGTAACACTGTGAAAGTCTAAACTTTGCGAGTCGACAACTTCCACACCGGCGTCATTCAAGTATGTCCGTTGAACCTGCACCCTGTGTCGTTCATCTCTCCTACTTCGGGGTGAACTTGTAGACTCTGCAAAAATGAGTACATATCTACAGATAATCTCAAGTTTCAGACTTTCTGAAAAATTTGAAATACATCTTGTTTAATGGTTTCCAGTAAAGAAATGCTCATTTACCTCCAAACATACCGAAGCAGTCACAACAAGACATGATGACTACTACTCCAACTCCAATTACCACAATCCAAGTCCAGTTTTCTAAACACATTTGCGCGTGTCCTCTAAACTATTTGGAACAAAGCATTGCTTAGGGAATTGCTGTATACGAGGAAAACCAGTAATACGTAATGAAACTTTGCCGTATGCGAATCACACAAAGTGGAGCAAAGCTAGGACAACATGGCAGCAAGTTCGTAGTTCCTTTTGGGGCGATGACAGCATGATGCATTCCTTTGTGATGAGCTATAAAAAGCTTATCTCAAAAATGGCCTTTCGACGAAAGCTCTTTACTTGGTGAAGTTACGACACATCCGGGCTACCGGCTTATCGAAATGAGTGATTCTTATCAACGTACAAAGTCAACATCAGCTACAGGGAAAACGTCGAATAAAGGCAGACCTTTTGAATGCTGAGACCCACCTGAAACGTTGGTTACTTCATAGCATCACCGCTGAAATTCCACTTCAAAAATACAAGCCTCAGGTAACGATATTTGTCGTCAATACAAATTTATTTTCATTTATGTAATTACGTAAATATTTTTTACAGTTTTGGATATTCCAGAGATTTGGTGTCGGAAAAATGGAGATTGCGGTGACCGCCGGAACTAAGATTGTGGAAATCCTTTGCACCACATACGTAGACAATATGAGCGACAAGAGAAAGCAACGCTTCAAGGTGAAGCTGAAAAAAAGGCATGCGGACGGAACAGAGGAGTCTGTGTATGCGGAATTTGGAACGGAAGACAAAATGTCAGAGTTTGCTCTAAAATGGAGCAATAGATTCAATGTTCCCATCAAGTATGAAACCAAGGCGATTGAAGCGGCTTGATTGGTGGGGTAACTGATACGAAACAATACTTCTGATCAGACGATTTTCATAAAAATGAGCTTTTTCAAAATTTATAAGTGGCAATTTTGAAGGAATAAATTTCGATATAATATATCATAGTGTGTGTGCTTTAACGAACCATGTTTATGATATCCCGATTTGATCGGACTGGACATTATTGTCGAAACTTAGATCAAGCGTTGCGTGTCTCAAGACAACATACAAATAAAATAATCTCTGGTACCTCTGTATTCTAGGTCGACAGTTATATTTTACATATGTACAGTGGACGTATACTTATATAATCATATTTTGAAATTATTTGAATGCCAATGCCCGAAGACACGAACTCGTTAATCGGGTGTATTTCTATGCATTTATTGAATCATATTTAACCTTCTGACAGTTGTAAAATGTCTTTAAAATATTTAGCACATGTGATGTACATTGGACCGCTGCAACTTTCACTCGAGTTCCGTCTTGTATCAAGGCCAAAATTTTCCATACGCATCCGAATAAGGTGGTGGCGCTGCAAGATTGTTTAATAATTTCTATATACTCAAGTTGTAGGAGGCGGGAAATGAAACAGATAATGGGTTAGTATACATCTATTGGAAACGAATGTGTACTCACGTGTCTCCGCTTTTCGGGCAAGGATCGTGGCCTGCAAATCCATCGAACTATACGATGGAGGGAGTGAACTGTCTGACAGTGATCTCGACAATGTTAATGATCCCAAAGGGTTATAATGAGGATGTAGTAAGGCCTGCGTGTCGTTGGTAGTAGTTAAGTTTGTAACATTTTCTTGAACTGGTAGCACTGATGGAGATCTTCGAGCAGGTACTGTAGTAACCAACAATCGAAACCTTGAAGACTCAGGCACACGACATTCTCCTCGATTTGTTTGTTGCTGTTCAAGTTCATTAGGATGTTGCAGGTAGGAGTGGTGGTGAAAGTACACGAATTTCACCACAATGCACAAGAACACAACACGAAGAATTAGAAACGGGCCTGCGGACGTGGGCAAGAAGGGTGTAACAATAAAGCTGTACACGATCACAATGAGGTTCGTAACAATCCACATCCTACTTGCCGCCTTCCTCCCCCTGTCTGTCATTTGCTGATAGCCAAAGACAAAGTGCATATATTATTTATTACAAAAACCATTAAAAATATACGGAACCCTAATTTACTCACCACTTTTGTGGAATCCAGCAACAATAGAGGAACCGCCAATCCAACCGTGCATATCAATATACATGTGACCAGAACAATTGGCTCAGAGGCCGATGTTGGCCACAACTTGACAATGCCGAACGCAAGAATTGTGATGTCAATACAGCCTATGGCTCTGACACTGTATCGGAGCAACATTCCATCCATGCTGCTATTACCACTACAGCAATTGGAGAGAAACTCTGAGAATATCATTAAAAATCTTTGTATTCTGGGATTCAGCACTACAAGTTCTGATAAAAGCACATTTGCTTTTAGAGAATCTGGCAAAAGAGATTTGGATTGAATTCCTCATCCCTTAAGAGGCAGGATAAGAAATGAAAACTGAACAAGTCATTTGAGAAATCTTTAGGCAGCTTGTTATGGAGCTGAAAATGTTTTGAAAACAGTTTTTGTGGTAGTTTATTTGTTCAGCCGCATCTTAGTATCACCTCAGACTTTCTATCGTTCAAACAGTAACAAAATGGTTGATCGCATTTTAATTGCGTGTTTATGTATTTTAGGATATAATGGAATACATATTAGTGTAATCCTCCATGAGTTAATGAGAAGAAAGTCTTGTTACACGGGTCGGGGAGACCAACAGAAGATATGGATGGAATGCGTAGGATGTAATGTTTATTTACGAAAATGTACTTGTTGCTCATCATTGCGTTCACCGTAAATTTACGATGACATTCGGCAGCTCATTCGGAGGAACATGTGGAAACAACTAAAACAGTAGGAATCCAAGTCTCATCTGCAGCAGTAATCCGCAGAAAGCCGCCTGTTGATGATGAAGAAACGTACTGGGTCATGACCTTGGTATTATAGCAAGCATGAAAAAAGTAAAGCTAATAATCTGAGAGACACACTGCTTTATCTGCAGCGAGAAGACGAAACGGAGAATAAACCGACGCGAAGCTTCAAGGGCACATGTTTTGCGAGGATTGTGCTTCAAGCATCATAAACTTCCATAGTTTCAGTACGTGTGCTATTGAAATGTTCTATTCCAAATGGTGATTGAGCTTCTAAGACTGCATGGGCTCAATTTTTTGCTTGGTTACTATTTACACAATTTAATAGTCATACATACACCTCTATAACTTAATTGTGGCTTGTAGCAAAGCAACAGACAATTTAAAGTAGTATGCCATGATACAGGCTTACCAGTAAAGAGTTTCCAGAGCGAATAATGCGGAGAAAATGTGAAAAGAAGTCGTGCATGTTTTTTTCAGATGCCGGGAAGTTGTCTGGATGCTTCTTCCACAAAATTCGGTTTTTAGAAGGCCAACCGTAAATGCCTCAAGACGTTGAAACTGTAACGGAGAATCATGGCAATGCATAATTAATAATTACTTATGTTAATGTTCAAAATTGTCCAACTACATCACGTAAAGGTGAAGTCTGAACGAACTTACGAATTTTTAATACAACAATGGAATAATTTGTGAATGCGATGTCTATTAAACCGCTAAATACAGAAAGGGTGAGATCCCTCGCTGTAAGCACACAATGACACAATCCTGACGCCTGACGCAATTTCATAATAAATCATAAAATTATTGTTTCTCTGACTGAAATGCTCCGTATCGAGTTTATCTGGATTCATTTAGTATTTATTATCGTCAATCGTTCTGGTTGGTAATTACAGGGGCAGTAAAAACACTTTCTGTTTGGGGGCACAGTAACTCTGACTCGAGGCCAAAAGTTTTTTTTAAATAAAAGAATATGTTGCAAAATTAATATTCATATTCTTTCACCAAGTTCATTCCGTAGAACCGTGGTATTTGTAGATACGTATAACAAAATTGAACGCATCAAAACGGCTAAAGTATTCTCTGAAACTTTGAATCTACTTTGAATTAGTTTAAATGTCAATCTGCTACTTGTAAATACAAAGAAATGTGTGCAAAGTTTAATTTCCTCGGTAAAATAAATTTTCTCAATGTTCTCATCTTTCAGTTTTGACTTCATCATATATAAATATACATTATACACACAACTATCTGCTGAACTCTGAACTCTCGGATACTACTTCTCAAATCAAAGCTTTCATTGACGTGTTCGCTGTTTCGCAATGTCTCAAGGTTGTAAAACTTGCTTCGTAGCTCAACTTTGTTGAAGCACAGAATGTTCATAGTCCACACGAGGTTTGGACTTCCAATGTGCTTCAAGTTTTTTGCACACACACAGACCGCAATGGTCTCATTTTCCGGGTCTCGGAAACACTCGGACAGAGTGTAATATAGGTAGCTATGTTTATCCAGTCACAATTCTCGCAAATAATATTGTGCAAGTGGTGAGCAGACCGCATCGCAAGTTCACTGCATTATCCTTGGCCATGAAGAGAAAGTAGCGTGGTTAACAACGCGTGCAAAGATTTGCAAATGCCGTTAGTTACGAATTGCAAGCATTGCTAACCACTTTTGGATTATTATGGAGAATGTCAGTGTGTTAAAAGATGCGCATCTCTACTGCGAAGAAATTGATCAATTCCGTTGTGTACGTGGATGTAGCAATTGTGCTTACTCTTCTTGCCCTCAAAATCCTTCCACTCCTCCAACGCCGTCGGTTTCTGGAGGAAGGGTTATGGTTAGGTCTACTTGGAGGATTTCTAAGTGGCTTATCTGTGGCCGGGTCCATTTTGTTGGCTTCTGCAACTCGTCATGTAATGGAATTCAAATGTTTTTACCCTTTCTCATGTACCAAAGTACTAAATAATTTAGTTATAATAATTTTGGTGTTTTAGAGTTCGGGAAACATTTGGAGAAGTTTCAAACTCTGGGCTGTCTCCACCTTTTGGCTTTTCGCACTACTGTCATTTACCTGTTTTGACTTTGACAATTATCCTCTGTGTTTCCGCATACTTTGCGGGGTCAGGATTCTCTCATTTCTTGTGCTAACTCACTCCGTGGAGGAGCTCGGCAGCGTTGTTCACCTCCAAAAGAGTAATTGTAGCATCGGAGCGGAGCAAGACATTAAGGCAAGGCGATGGGCGAAGTTATGTTTGAGGATGATCACTTATCAGGACTCGGTGTTGACGCTTGTCCTCTTCTTGAGTGTGCCACAAATCCTGGGGTCTCCACCCCTCACGTTGTTCTGGAGCTTTGTTGGGTTCATAGTGCCACTTCTTGCAGTTACGGGTTTGGAGGAATCGATAAGTATCGTAAGGCCTCACAGCAAGTATTTATACAGAGAGAAGGATGGACGCAGTCAGCACTAAGGGTGGCGATTTGGTTGTCTGTAAATGTTCTACTTGTCCTACTTTACACCAGTTTTCGTCACTCATCATCGCGCTCGCCGGTGAAAGCCGTTGCGCTCCTTATTGATCGAGTTGTCACGACGGCTTTCGTGATTAATTCGATACAAAAAGGGTACCGAACACGAAAAATTGTGAGTCTTGATGAAAGTGCGCTAAATGGTGAAAGTTTAATCGGCGAACCTTCTCCAACACTCACGATTGTGGCAAATCATGTTTATTCAAACGGAGCTGGACATTGTGAAGATGCCGGTTCCAGAAATGGAATTATTCCGCTTTTAACTGACCTTGAACACGCTCCTCCTAGTCGCGGAACTGGAGAGTTTGTGCATTTCGGTGGAGACCAGGTGCGACCCAGATCTGTTACGCCAGGTTTGCCAGCAGTGAGAGGAAACATCAACCGGGTCACGATTGGGCGATCAATGTCTTCGGATTCTCTGCCAACTTATGAGTCTGTCGTTGACGAAATTTTGGAGCAGGGAGTCAGTGATAGAGAGGAACCAAGTGAGACACGTAAGTTTGCTTAGAAGATCGATGGTAATTATTAACGGGTTTGTACTTGAAGCTTTTCTCAGAGGATGTACGATGATTCTATGCAAATGTAGATCAAGACTAATTTGATCATTTCTTCCTTTTGTGTAGCACCGCCAACATACCTTGAGACAACCATTGTTCCAGAATTTTGACTGAATTAGTTTTTTTCTGAGACTGGTTTGTTTTGAGGTCTTCATTCAACGTAGCCTGGAAGAACTTATGGATGGTGAGCTGAGCAAAGTACCTGTTTGAAAGTGCATGAAAAAGTTTGATGCTTGACTTTTAAAAAACAGCATTACAAATAATAACCAGTGTGATTTTAATTCTAGTAAATATGTAATAAAATTGCTAAAATAAAATCCAACAAAGATCCGCAATTCCAGCTAACTGCAACCGCAAGTCATGATGCTAAATTTTAATGCATTTAATACTCATAACGTCGACAAGTCTTCTCCCCGGCGACGGAATCCGCTGTACCTAGAAACAATGTAACCTAGAAACAGGCCAAATCTTTCGGCAAAAAATATTTTAAATATTTATAAATCGCACTTTTTTCTGCTTCTGACCATTTTCAGTCTGAAAGTTCACAAATCCCATACTGCTTCGTTGGATATACCTAATTGACCTTAAACAGTTAAGACGTTATCGGTGCCAACCAATACTGCGCCAATTATGGTCCTAAAAGGTAAATCACATCACCCCTCCTCCACCACCACAGGTGCCTCCTCCACAACCGACGCAGACCCATATGACGACTACGGGATTGAAGACGACGTCGTCACTGGCGTCACTCGGAAGGCTCGGGTTGTGCTTAGCAAGCGAACATGGCTTCTCGCTGTTTTCGTAATAATTACCGGCTTGGGAGTGGCGTGGATCGTCCAAGTGTTTCGTTACATTCGGCAATTTGACATTCCTCCAACTCAACTCAGCACAGAGGCGTTTGACAACACGCTCTACGCCATTTTTGCAATTACCATCGTTACCCCGATTGGTTTCGTCATTCTTAAGTTTCGAATTGCGAACCTCACCTTTGGCTTTGTGGTAAGCGAGTGACTAACCGTTTGAAGCATTTAACTTGATTCAATTTGACATAACGATTTTTTTTGCAGTACATGTTTCTCATGGTCGTCTGCCTCTTCTTCTCCTCAAAAGGGATCTCGCGGGCTTATCTGTCGATCAAGCAGGACACCGAGTCGAGTATCAAGCAGTACGCTCCCAGCTTCCAGAATGAGCAGGAACTCCATCCGTTTTGGGCCGTGCAACAAAAAGAGCACCAGTGCTGCGGGACGAAGGACATTGACCGCGTGGAGGACTGGCCTGGCCTTCTCCACACTTCCAACATGCCCACCTCTTGCTGTACCGAGGACCATGTGAACAATCTTCTCGACAAGTACACAGACGCTTCCTCCACTCGCCAAGAACGGGAGAAGGTGATCCTCTCCTGTGGTCTCGGGCTGGGGGCGACTCGGACCCGAGGTTTCGCCAACAGGACCTTAGCGGCGAAGCGGGTATTTTCCGGATTTTTCTTAAGCCTCACCGACGCTGAGAGGAGACGGGTTGTTGACAAGTTTCAAATCGAGGGAGAGCCCCAGAAGTATCTCGTGGATCAGATGGACGTCGCCGACAAAGTGATCAAGGAGATGGACCCACTCACAGCGTTTCGCAAAGTGTGGAAGGTGTTCTATGTCGACGCGATTTGGAATGCGGTAGAGTTCCAGCACTCAGACTCCGACAATATCTCAGCGGTCGACGACGAGTACCGTTTGAAGCGGATTAACTACGCGGTCAACGACATTTGCGAGTTGGACGAGGAACTCGAGAAGGGTGTGGATGTGGACCACACACTGCCAGCTCAGACTTTGGGGGTGATAGATCAGAAGAGTAGAAAAACGGCTTTCGACCGGTGCAAGCGTCGGTTGCAAAATCGCATCCACCAGGATAGTTTCTGCAAAGGCTTGGACTTCAATAGTAACGCTCAAGTGCAAAACTGCTGTCAGCATATGATTCCCGAAGCACGCCACCCTCAGGTCACCATTGGGAGGGAGTTGATGCTTCGATTGGACTTTTTAACGAGTTATCTCTACGAGTTGGGGAAGCAACCTGGAGAAGATGGAGCCGGGGTGGACGGAAAGTTGGACAAGAAATCTTGGGTCATGTGGCCCATACCGACGAGGTTGGACGTTGGCGAGGCGTACCCTTGTAAGTTGACCTCGAGGAACTCGTATTTTGCTTGTGATTTTTTAGGGGATGAACAAAGGGAGGAATTTTGTTTTTTATGCAGACAAGCTAAATGCGAACCTGTTCCGAGTTCCGGTTGGAGAGAGTCTGAAGGAGAACGCGAAGAAGATGTATTATCTGAGCCGAGGCATTTCGGAAAACTTGCTGCTGCAGAACGTGATTCATAGTCAGGTTTGTGGGTTGACGAGTCACAAGTACGAGCTTCACGCTAGGATCAAAATGGCGAGGGACATGAACAAGAGGTGGAGGTCCCGAGGACCGGTGGCGGAATGGATCAATGTGGATGAGGGACTGGGAAGCTTTTTCCTCTTTTACGTTCACGAGGTAGTCTTCGCCTGCGTAATTGTGGCTGGAGCAAGCATCGGCTGTGTGGTCCTGATTGCGGTGACCTTTTGGCAGTACTACTCCAGGATCAAGGCGGAAGAGTATGCGAATCTAGCGTTGCCCAAGGAGTTTGAGGTGCTTCATCTCAAGCGAGGGAGTGGTCTGGACGAGAAGGACATGGCACAGGTGAGGAGAAATCAGGTGGGGCCGGCGCCGAGTGGTCGCGGAGGTTGGAGAGGAAGAGGTCGAGGTGGTCATGGAGGTCATGGTCATGGAGGCAGGGGTGGGAGGCGTTAAGGAAATGATAAAGTCTTGATGCAAATATCGTGCTATTACAACGGCTAATTTAGGGTTTACCGTGAAATTTGTAATTTTGTGCTATTTTATGAGAGTTTAATTAAATATTTGGATCTGAATAAAATGCAAATATTATACAAAAACGTTGGAGTAGCTTTTAAGTAAATAAGTAAGTAGCTATGCATACGCATTGATTTCGTCAAATGCAGAACCGTGTGGACTAACACTGGTTACAATCAAGCGATGCTGAGCTCTTTGATTCATGGTGGTTTAATGCAACGGATTTGAATGTATAAAAGTAATTATATGTATTTTCGCAGCTCTTTATACAACTATTTATTCAACTATATACCAACATTCAACCCAAGCCAATGTTTTTGTATGCAAAGTTTACTGTTGGCCAGTACGATCCTAGTAGGTATCACAATGAACATGGCTTCAAGGAGCACATTTTGCCACTCTTGGATTCCTGCCTTTTTTGTAGTATATGTGTAAAGAATTGGGCTTAAAAATCTAACCGAAAATTAAGAACCCGGCTTTCTTTGAGCCTTTTAAAATTAATATCGTAATTCGACTCCTAAAATTACGTTGAATCAATACTGAGCGATACACACAACGGATAACGTTTCAATTCAATCAAAATTCCTTTATTTTCACAAAACTAATTCTTCCAACAATTAACGGTTTCCTAAATCTACGGGGTTACCTCCAACAATGAGGGCTCTTCCCTTTCCGGTACAACAATTAACCTTTAACTCACTTTTCCTCAAAATTAACTTCTCCTCCAAATCACGGACGGAGCTCTCCTCTTGACGTTCACTTGACGGTGATCTCTGCGAGAGTGTGGATGAGGATTGATGCGGTCCTCCTCCTCCTTCCTTCGTTGCGTTGAGAGAATTCCAGAACTTTCTCTCTCCC
>JAHZMW010002130.1:0-29196 GCA_027743745.1 Alloscopus bannaensis | reverse complement strand
AACAGGAAACTGGAGTCTAGTCGATGGATGAATACCGGAAAAATGTTCTCTGCTTTCTGTTCAGTCCAAAGAGTTCCTGGAAAACCTATTGTAAAAAGCTTAAACCGCTTACTACTCCGACGTTTGTACAATGCATCGTAACCCTGAAGATCATACTGTAGTCAATGCAAATCCAATGCAGACACAGTCATCACCCGAGAACTAATATATTTCATATAAAATACGTGCTAATGTGAAATGCATCGTGTTGCAAATCTGTTAATAGGTTGATGTACTTGATATGTATTGCAAAAGTTTAATAGTATCATTCACTTTTAAAATACACCAAATGAGCAATAAATATTCAGGATGATTGTGTAGATTTGCTTCAATTGGATTCCGAACAGCTAGCCTGTGATCATTTATAAATCCATTAATTTTTTAAAAAATGAAGAAATGTTAAGTTGACATCCGCTTAAACCTTTGTTTTGTGTTTGCTACTTTGCCACAGAAATATAGGTGGACTCATTCCGTCGGCTAAAGAAATTTGAATTGTCGTCAGCGAAAGACCGTGTTTGAGAATCTTTACGGACTTCTTTCCATTTAGAAAAATCACAAAGCGTTCAATACAGTGCTACAATATGCGATTTGATGTGACTCAATCCAAGTAATACATTATTGCAACAAATATTTGATTGACAGACAAAAGAACATTGAAGCCTTCCATGCTCGTTTGGAATCTTCGTAGTTGTGTGATATTTAATATTGAAGTGATAAGGCAGGCTGAAATCAGCTCCATACATTATCCTCGGTTTGAGTGATTCAATAAACAACGTAAACATGGCAGGATTAGCAATTATTCACACAGTCCATACATTCAGAAAATTTACTTTGCCTGTTGTACGATGAATATGTACAGTATCAGTATTCAAGCAGAACCGTTGCGCTTTGACCGTTATACTGTGTAGTATGACTATTTTGATATACCTTGTACTCTCTGATGTAAGTGACAAATAAAGTACAGAATAATCACATGAGGATAACAAAATCATGATGCATACATACGCAGTAGATAATCTGTCACATGAATTTTTAGCATGTGTTTAGCCTGAGGTAAGAGAAGCATTCTTGCACACATTCAATAATAGTCGTAATTTTTTAAACTTGGACTCAAATTTATCAATTTTACACCCATTACCCAAATAGAAGCCGAATTTCCTTAATGCTAGCAATTGCTAAGCGGCAGAGTTTTCAAAAAAAAAAGTTCAAACCGGCGACTTCGACTTTCTGATTGGAAACAATGATGCCATCCACTAGTAGCAATGAAAACAATACAACGTACAAAGGGTCACAGTCACAGGAAGATCCTGAGATGAATCTGGCCTATATCAAAACTCCTGACTGCTGGGTTAAACTACTTCAGTTGGTAATTAGAATCTATCATATAAATTACGAAATACTTCAAAAGATGACTGAATGTTCCTGTCATCAGCCTTGTTTCAAACCTCCATAATTCCTATTTTCTAACGAAGACTTCGGTATTTATAGGTGATCGGGATCATTTTGCTCGCATTATGGACGCCGACATGGTTTACCGTTTTTGTTGGACTATTTTTTGTTCAGACCTGTGCCTGGTTGTGGATCCATGTATTCGAGCTGCCAAAAAAATTTGCGGGGTTTCAGCAGTGGGCTCTTGTTGTAAGTTAGCATCGTAATTAAATCTTTAGAATTTTCCTCCTGTGTAACGCATAAATGTGTGTGTGGTGGCTTTTTCCAGGAACTAGTTACCATCTCAGGAGCATCACTGATTTTCGCCATTTGCACAATTCTACTATTCACATATTCCTACATTCCTGCTGGAGTAAGTTTACTGACCACCGGCATTGTCGGTTACAATTTAAACGGATTGCTGAAACTCTAAAATATCTTGTTTGTCATTTTCCTTCTGACAGATCTTTAGTCTGCAGAACACGGTAGCGTATGCTGCGGAATCCTACTTTTTACTCAAACATGCAAAGCACAAAGAGACTTACGAGAGAGTTGGAACAACCACACCGTTAATTTCCGCATAGCTTTTAACAATTGTTTTTAATATTATACGCATTTTTTCCAACAAACGTTAGTTTGAAAAATGCGTTGCGTGGTGGGCTATTTTTTAAAAGTTTGCAATAATTCTTTTTTTTACTGTTTTAAAAATGTATTGCACAAAGTAAAGAAATTACGTATGTGGTATTATGATCGCCGCGTTTCTCCAGTCGCTTAGTATTATTCCAGCTTATTTATAAACGTCGGTAGTTTTCTAGCTGGGCAAATGGTTTCCACGACTTGTGCTGTTTTGAGTAGGATCACCTCTGAGTTTGGTCGTCCAATAAAGCAAACGCCATAAGGTACTCCATACTGATCAATTCCTGCAGGCACCTGAAATGAAAAAAATACTTTATGAAAGGGAAATCTTTATTTTAAAATTACTCTTGTTGGGATCTGAATAGACATTACTGTGATAGAGGGATATCCAGCAACAGCGGCAACGGTCCATGCAACAAATGGACAATTGCCTAACGCCGGATCCACCCTCGGCTTATCTCTAGGTTCGCTTGGAACGCAAATTGCGTCGAGCCCATTCCCATCCAGGAGGTCATCCAAGTATTTTCGAGCAGAGGTTCGATTGCTTTCAAGGGCTGTGACGTAGTCAGGACTTTGAAGTCCGTCGGTGTCTTGAGCTTGCTCGAGGTAGTGCTGGTTGTAACCGTGCTCACAAGGATTCTTTTTGTTGAAATCGATCAAATCTTGTAAGTTTTGAACGCATGTGTCAGAAGCAGTAGGCCGAGTTGTTGGAACAACGTCGTTCTTCAGGTAGCAGTTCATGTCGTGCTTGAAGTCGTGAAGGAGAACAGTTACTTCTAGAAAATCAAACGATTCCCTTCAATATGTCATTTTAATCAAGATAGCTTGAAAAAGAATGGGTAATTACCCCTTTCTGATATGTCTTTGATGCTGTCCCAATCCTGATTCAAGTGGTCCACCAGTGTGACCGTTGGGTGACCTTTAAATTTCTCCAGGAGTTTGTTCAGCTCCTCCAAGTCTTGCTCGAGAAGCCACGACTTAGCCAGTTCAGGCGTCCAAAACGGACGTCGAGGAATGCCGATTTTAAGTGGAGTAGTTGATTTTTGGAGTAAGGAGGAGGCGTATGATCCTCCAGAGCTTTGGAAGTTGGGGTTAGGCTTGGGAACCATTCCATCCAGAAGAAACGCAGCGTCCATCACGGTTCTCGTGATTGGCCCAACCTCATAAAAAATTCACCTTTGGAGAAAATGCGTGGAGAATGACACAAACTTGTTAAGTAACGTAAACTAATTACTGTGTCTTGATTGTGAGAGATTGGAATGACACCTTCCACCGAAATCAGGTTATGGGTGGGTTTCATCGATACGCATCCGGCAACGCTGGAAGGGGATATTAGCGACCCATCCGTTTCTGTTCCAATTGCCACCACCGCCAGATTTGCGGAGGTGGACACAGCAGAGCCCGAGCTAGATCCTTGAGGATTGGCTTCCAAATTGTAGGCACTTCTGGTTTGACCGCCTCGTCCACTCCAGCCATTGGGAATGTTGGAGCCACGAAAGCTACACATTATAAATATGCAATAAACTTTCCCAGCAGAGTTTTTGTGCATTTGTAATGTGCTTTTTTACGTACAATGACATTTCTCCCAAATTAGCCTTCCCTAAAATAACGACCCCTTCCTCCCTCAATCTCCTCACCACCTCTGCATCCTTCTTAGGCTTCAGCCCAATCAATGCGACACAGCCAGCTGTGGTTTCCATCTTATCTGCTGTCGCAAAGTTGTCCTTCACAAGGACAGGAATCCCGTGTAAAGGGCCCCGCATAGCCCCCTTTTTCCTTTCATCATCCAATTTCACAGCAATTGGAACTGCATCCGGATTCACTTCAATTACACACTTGAGATACGGATTGATTTCACGAATGCGATTCAGGTAGCATTCCGTGAGCTCCTTGCTACTCAACTTGCCCGTTGCAAAGAACTGTTGGAGTTGAGCAATTGTGATTTCTCGAACGTCGATGCCGTTGCAGGTGGACAGCTTTTCGTCCAGCTGCTTAAGAATGTCGCTGTCAGAGGAGCTCATTCTTTTTGATGATTTTCCTTCCAACTTTTGAATTTTGCAACTAATCAAATAATTAATAACAATTGTAGGTTTTGCTTCCTTGCGTATTTAAACAGTCGATAAATGCGTATTATAATAATAAATCGGAGATTATCTGTCAGAAAAAACATGCGGTGTGGATTGTTGTGGAGAAAATTTACAAAAGGAGCAGTGGTTTTATGACCATATCTCATATCAGATGCATACAAACACAACAATAACATCTTTACATAGCCACGTATATTCTCCTTCTAATTTATACCAGACTGTATTCATAAACTGAGGATTCTGCACGAGAACGAGGATTTTGGTATAGGTACATAATATTATGTGAGTATCCTTGTCTTTCCAGAGAATTTCATGAAGACGTGTGCAACAGAATGAGAATGATTTTTGAGCAGCACTTGCTCCTCGGTGACTTATTCAATGCTTATGTCATTTTCCCACAGAGAAATGCAAATGATGATGCACATCTCTAATGAGTTTTATGTGCAATACATCATACATCTTATGCACTTGCACATGGATTCTCATGTAGAGTGTTCACATCGTGATTGTCGTGTCTTTACTTACAGGTTTGAGATGTGCTGCCATATCCGTCTACAGAACACGTTAGTCCAGAGAAAGTTTGACATTAGAAGACAATACTTTTCTGTGTGTAGGTATGCACGTTCAGTTTGTTGAAATTATCGTAGTAAATTATTTGATAGTAATATCATACATTCGGTAATTATTTTAACTTGACACAACATTACTCTATTAAAGCATATTATCGAGGTAAAAAAAATTAGCCATTAGACAGTGATAGACCCTAGTTAAAACAGATACACGCGAAACAATGGGAACAACAGACAGATCATTTAAAAATTGTTTAGTTGAACTTTTCTAATTGAGGCTGTTTCTGAAAGTTGGAGGTTGTCTTGCTGGCCATATGTCTTCAATAAGTTTAGCTATCCTCAGAAGCGTCACCTCCATGTGAGGTTTGCCTATTAAACAAATTCCATAAGGAACTCCGTAAGGATCGAGTCCGACTGGTAACTACAAAACCACAATAATATTTGCATAAGAATGTCGCTAATAGCGAGTTTGCATTTATGTATTGATGCTATATTAATAAAAAGATTCACATTAATTGAGGGATATCCCGCAACTGCGAAGCAACAAAAATTATTAGTAAAACGACTGATAAAGAATAACAGAAGCGTTATATATATATATAAATTCGCAATTATCGCATCTTCATACCCGAAGCAATTGTCCATCCAACAAAAGGACTTTGACCCAAGGCAGGATCAACTGTGACATTATACCTCGGCTCACTTGGCACGGCAATCACGTCCACTTTGTATCCATCCAATAGGTCATCCAAGTATCTCGTCGCGTTTTCACGATTTGTTTTCAGGGCTTCCAAATACGTAGCGTTCTGAAGGCCATCGGTATTTTGAGACTGGATAAAAATTTCCTGGTTGTACCCTTCAGGACTAGGGTGGAGATTATTGAATTCGATCATATCTGCTAAGCTGTGGATGATTAGTGAGCTGCTGTTTTGAGGTTCAGTGAAGTTTTGTAAGTAGAGGTTCATGTCATGTTTGAAGTCATGCGTCACTACGATCACCTCTGCAACAATAGGAATGAGTTCACTCTCAGATTACATTTAAAACCTGAATCCCTAATTTCATAATTTACTTACCAGCATCAGAAATATTTTGAATGTCATCCCAGCTCCTTTTTAAATGGTCCAGCACACTGAGCCGTGGATCAGAATTTAGTTTCTTGAGAAGTTCATCGAGGACTGGGAGCTCACCCTCCAATAGAGTGGAATTAGCTAGGTCTGGCTTCCAAAATGGAGTACGTGGGACTCCAATCCTGAACTTGGTTTGACTGCTGGCATTAGCCTTCAAGCAGGAAGAATATGTTCCACCACAACTTTGAAGATTGTCACCATGCTGTGATACCATTCCGTCTAGGAGGTACGCCGCATCCATTACTGTTCTTGCAATTGGTCCAGCCTTTACATTTAACATACAATTCCGGTTTTAATTTTTAAAGCCGATGTGGTTATTGACCTGGGTTATTAATGTTAGAGAAATTGTTCTATTTACATGATCTTGGTTGCGAGAGATCGGAATAAGGCCTTCGATGGACACAAGTCCGAAAGTAGGCTTGAGAGCTACCACTGCGGCCACACTGGCTGGTGATATTAGCGACCCATCCGTTTCCGTTCCGATGGCTGCCGTCACCAAGTTCGTCGAGGTGGCTACCGTGGATCCAGAACTGGAGCCTTGCGGACTTGTCATCAAGTTATAAGCGTTTTTTGTTAGACCTCCCCTTCCGCTCCATCCGTTAGGGATGTTTGTACCTCGAAAGCTGCAAAACCCAACTTTTTTAAAATCGCAACTCCAACTTCTGAAAAGTTGGAAAAAAATTATAAATTAATCACAATTCTTACAATGCCATCTCTCCTAAGTTAGCTTTCCCCATTATAACAACACCGGCCTCCCGAAGTTTTCTCACAGCCTCCGCATCCCTCACCGGCTTCACCCCCACCAGCGCCCACGATCCAGCGGTCGTCTCCATCTTATCTTTGGTCGCATAATTGTCTTTGACAAGCACCGGTATTCCGTGTAAATGACTTCGAACACTTTGAGCCGCCCTCTCCTTATCGAGGCTTTCCGCTATAAGAATCGCGTCCGGATTCACTTGAATCACTGCGTGAAGATACGGATTCATTGCGCGGATGCGCTGTATGTAACATTCCGTTAAAACTTTGGAGGTCAGCATATTGGTCGCAAAGAGGGTTTGCAGCCGTTCTATCGTGATTTCTCTAATATCAATCCCATTGCAGCTGGAGTACTCCTCGTTCAGTCTGGTGAGTGTCACACCTTCATCGAAGAAACTGGAGTTGTCCTGTTTAGCTCCATTTTCTGGACGTCCCAGCGCACCACAAGAAAACGCTAATAAAACCGGCAAAATCGCCTGGGAAGTCACTGCGCTCAACTGCATTGTCACCGAGTTGCATTTCAAAGTGTTCCTAGTCCCCACCACGATTGAGCCTAGTTTTTGAATGATGTGAAATGTATGAATGCATTTTGGTCTGACGAAGACTTCTCACTCCCACGTACTTCCTGTTTGTGTCTTCCACAAATAAGCCCGGTGTACTCAGCTCAAGGTGATCGTTCAATAATTACCTTGGGATAACGTAAAAAGGTATTCATGATAATACTACGGTGCTGTGTGTTAATGATCCCCATCGTCAGTACGTTTAGACATTTTTCTTAAAGAACATCTCGAAGAGCATTCAGTAAAAATGTTATGTTAGCTTTGCACGCAGAGAGCTAATGAATTTCTGTCTACTCAAGAAATGATGTGTGCTCTTAATTGAGTCTCCGTATATTTTACCAAAAAATTCCCATGCTCAGTTGAACATCTCTACCAAATAATGTGGAAATATTTCAATGTGTTGCACATCTTGATCGTATCATTTCGATGTTGCACATAGCCACACCGGTCAGTCAGTTGAATTAGAATAGAGCATTGGCATTTTTACTCAATTCTCTCATCCCATGGGCCACTGCTCCTCGTAACATTGTTTAATAAAATATATATAATTCATCTTTAGCGAAACGGTTAATACGAGGAAATGCAAAAAAGTGAATGAATGAAGTTTTAAGAGGTGAGGTGGAAGGTGTATTTGCATGCAAGATTAGCAACGAAATAAGATGGTTTGAAGCTCAGCTCATTAAGAGCTACTTATAATCTTGTAGCTATGCAGAGCTGCAGAGAGATGTAGGTATGTATGTGGTTTGCTTTACTTGATCAAAGTGAGAGCACTATATTATGTGTCTATGAGTTTAGGTCGGTTTCATCGAGTTGCAACAGGTAAGTCAAGATCATATCTGTTCGTCGGACTTTTGGATTGTTTTGTGTCACGACTCATACTCAAGTGGGCATAGCATGCAACAAAGTGTTTAACTGTTTTTAGTTTGAATATAATGTGTTACATGTTAAAATATTATGCTATTACACACTCTACTCAATTGTACGCGACAGTGATTTGCGTTTGGTTGGGACAAAGATATATTCTCCATTTTTCCTGCTTCTGCATATGTAATTCTTATTTTTTATAGTTCAAAATGCATTTTGCTGAGGTCAATTATGGAAGGCGTAGAATGTCATTTTTATCATGAGATTGATGACAACTTCAAGCAGGTGCTCGTGAGTGCATCGTGCACCAACTTTTGACCACCACTTAACTTTAATTATAAAAATGATCGGGCAAAATTATAAAATTATCATTAAGCTCATATAAAACATTTCTGCATTATATGCATTCAAAATTCAATGCACTTCATCGCTTCTCCGAAATTCACGCCTCTCACTTCTGCAGGTTATTTTCCGTATACTATCCCTGCCTCCAAAAGAGATCGTCGCCAGAAATCTTTGTGGAACATGATAAAACACTGATACGATAAGGGTTGCAGCCACAAGTTATCGCTCCGGTTTGCAAGCATTAATGGCTATATGACTGTGTAAATGTAAGTAAAAAATTTTGCGAAGTACATTTATGATGATGATGGCATCTTGTGTGGACTTGTACCTTAAATTGTAAATAAATTGCTCAGATCAACTGATATTTGGTAAACTTAAATTGTCGTAAATTTTTCCACTTAAATTACGCTTGATGTTGAATTCCACTTGTGACTTGAGCTTAACTGATAACCCTTCGTTAAACAATTCCATCGCCAGCAAGATATGTGAAAAACATTGTTTAATTCACAAACATCATGGCAGCGTGAAGTGAATTATGTACACGTAATGCACTTACCGTGATACAGCGTTTCTCCTACCGAAGTCACCATTTTGAAATAAATTTGGGGAGCAAATCAGTGAATGAATTTTGAAAATCTGTAATCACAATTACTAACCCAGGGTGTCTTCATAGATTGCTTGCCTCCTGGTTGAAAGTATGGATACTCTAAACAATCTGGGCGAGTCTGCTGGTACTGAAATCAATCATAGCACCATCCGTGAATTTTTCCCAGGTCAACAATGGCAGCCTTTGGAGATCTATGAAAAATGGTCGACAGGGGAAGAAGGGCCTCAAGCAAGTCCTTTATCAGACGACGAAGCTAGTATTTTTTCAGAATTTCCAGAGATCACACAGGGGGAGTTTGATAGCGACATTGAAGGAGACGCAAAAGATAACGAAGGAAATGGTGAACCAGAAGAATCAACTTTTACGAAACAGGGAAAGAGTAAGCTGCAAGTATTTAACAGCAATGAGGTGCTGAACGGATATGTGATTGGGGAAGGAGGATTTGGGAGAGTTCTTCGAGGTCTACAAATATTTAATAATTAGAATTAACAGTATTCAAAATGAATTGTAGAAAAACATACTTGATTACCCTTTCTTTGGTTCTTTAGGAGATCTTCATGGAACTGCAGTTGCTATCAAACTTTTTCATTTCGCCGTACCCTCCACAGAGCTGCATGATAAGCTCCAGCAACTTATGGAGTTGAAGCATAGAAATCTTGTTAACATTTTGGGAGTCGTGAAGTCAGGTACTCAATACTGGAACCGCTTTGTAAAACTGAGAATTAACTAACTAAAATTTTAGGATAAACATTAGTTAGCTAAGGCTTTTTAAATTCGTAGACATTAAGGATTGCCCTCAAATCGTAATGGACTTCATTTGCGATGGAAATCTTCTACAGTATTTGTCGCGGAGGGAGCCAGATTTTGTAAGTTATTTTTAAATACTAAGTTGACAATTATACATCCCTCTACGATTATGATTTTTTACCTATTTTTTTACAGAGAATGTTAGGTAAACTAGCGTACGACGTATCTGATGCATTAGACTACCTCCACACTAAGAGGATAGTTCATGGAAACTTGGCTGCTAGAAACATTCTAATCGAGAATGTCGCCTGCAAGTACAAAGTGTACCACAATGCTAAGCTCTCCGACTGTGGATTTGTTGGATTCGTGGAAGGCTCCGGTGGGAATTACATGAAGGTAGATTAAACTATATTTGCAACAATATGCAATGGTCCAGCACACTTATCAATCACTTGAAAAACCGAGATAATCACTCACCACAGGTCCACAGTGGTAAGGTGCTCCCAATTCGATGGGTTCCAAAAGAGTTGGTGGTTGAAGATAACCCTCAGGAAGAGCTCACGTGGTCTACCGACGCTTGGAGTTTTGGGGTTGTCCTTTGGGAAATGTGCACAAAGGGGGCAATCCCTTACGGTGCATCCTACTCAAATCTGGTAAAGTGGAGCTCAAAGATTAACAAATTTTGTTTAGCACATTATACGATATAATTTTTTACGCTTTTGAACAGAAAGTGGTACAATTTCTGCAAGAGGATTACTCTCCTCTAAAGATGCACACCCCGACCAACTGTCCCGAACCATTTTTATCAGCGATGACACGCCTTTTCTCTGTGAATCCTGATGAGCGACCAATATTGCGAGATGTGAAAGACGACTTTAAAGGGTTCAGGTCATACGGTTTGCCGAATCCTCATACTCTTGATTTGAATAGTCGCTACGCAGGTAAACCAAAAACTTCTGATGGTGCTACACTACCCGACCAGGAATCAGAGGGGGATGACTCTTCCCAGCTAAATAAACCGAAGAAAAGGAGGGGTGGTAAAAAGCACAGGAAGCGACGCGAGGCCGCTGCGGCAAAGGCATTAGAAGAAACTGTTCAAAGAGTTGAAGCTGCAAATGCCCTGCCACATGAGCAGGTAACAAATGTTTCTAGATCTTCAAGAAAAGAGGGTACAAGTCCACAAGGTGGTGCTGGCTCAAGTAGCCACTACTCAAATCCTCCTCCGAGGTCTCAGCATCACAGAGGTAAAGGTGGTAAAGGTAAGAATTTGCCACCTCGATTTGCTCTACCTGGACAACATCCTTCGTACGCTGGACGAGACAATAATGAGCCAGCATACGTGGTGATGCCACAAGCACCGCCTCCATACACTCCAAACCCGTCTTATTTCAATCAGCCCTCGTCCCCGGTGGGTGCTTATGGTATGGAGTATGTTTCAAGGCCATTTGGTCGCAGAGGGGGGATGGATGGGCGTCCCGCTCCGGTTCCAAGACGGGACACCGATGATGGCACAGATTACAGAGAAAAAATCAAGGAGCTCGAGCGACAAATTGATCAACTGAAAACCGAAAAGATCACCACAGACTTGCTAAAAAATTCCTCCGAATTTGCTGCCATCATGCACCAAATGACGGAGCAGAGGTTGGGAGTCACTGCAATGTTGGGAAGAGGAGCTTCTGGGGTTGGCCCAAGACGGCCAAACTACAACAGCGGAGGATACAACGATCGCTATGACAGACCTCCTAGATACAATCCGGATAGCCCTGGATATAGTGACCCCAGGTCCCAGGGATTTGAGAGACCTGACAGACTGTCCGGGGATAAGCCTTACAATAATGGGAGACCACAAGGACGAGGATTTGGAAACTATGGTCGTGGAAAACGTGGTGGCGGTGGTGACCCGTCATTTCCTGGAGGTTTCGGTGGAAGTCACTACTAGTTCAAGGTATTCAGAAGTGCGGTAATTCTTATGATGAGCGAGCCTACCCAGTTCAAGCTGCTCTTAGCCGCACAGATAAAGCTTTTAGTGTATAACATCAATTGTATTCTATTTCAGTCATTAGTTGCATTGCAGATCATACATATTTGTTAGTACTGATCTGCTGTATATGTCATCGTCATCCTTCCGTTTACGAATTGTGGCAATATGACAACTGCAATTATCTTAAGTTTAGCATCTTCTTCCCATTCATTAAAGTTTTTGGTTCTAAATGCAAAACCGTTTCTAACTGGGAAAGGACGGACCAACTTGTAGCGCACACTTTGAAGTAAGGTAGTGTGGAATAAGTGGTCTTATATGAAATTAGTGTGCGTACCCTGCCGATTTACGGCAAAGCACGAGATTTTAAATGAAAGACATTTGTTGCAGAGAGCAAGCGTGCAGATGCATTAAACATGCGATGCCAGTGAATAAAGGTTGATTATTGAATTTTAATGAGAAAAGTTCTACGATGAACATAATCACACATATATTGTAATTGTAGTTAGTTGATACCATAAAGTTGCTGAAGTAGAAAATTAAGTCGAGTTAAAATCTTTTCCATTTAGGATGATGAATCGAGATTACTTCTTGCAATTTGCATATATGAATAGGTAGTAACATTGCAAATTCAACAGATTCAGTCAGTTGATTACTGAGTTTCCAATTATACACTTTTGTCGAATCAGTTACTGGGTAATGATGCGTGAGGTTTATGGACACAAATTGTTTGGTGTTCCATGATCCCATACTCAATGTATGTAACTACCATCTAGTATGAATGTATATGTAACATCTTACTTCCTACATGGGTACATGTGCATGCTGATAAGCATACTTTAAACTCCAGACGCAACCTTGATGTCCCTTGAGTGCATTGAACCGTCAGAATCTTGGTGGTGACTCTTGGTATGCGGCAATATTGTTTGTAACAGGGTTGAAAAATGTACACTTATAAAAATACTACTTCTAAAAAACTTGCATGTTTTCTGAAGCTGTGAACAAGTATAAGTAAGCAACAAATTGTAACTGGTTATAAATGATCAATTTAATTTTGAATTTAGTATAATAAGTAGCATAACACAAATTTGCGTGGGGAATCTAACTTTAAAATATTTAGTAGAGTACAAATGAATTCTTCGTCAATCCATGATATAACATATAAGTATACATATGTATTTAGTATAATATGTAGTAAGTACAAACATGGAAGAATGTAGCTTAAAAACATTTGAAAATTGGCAAATAAACATAAGACTTGTAAAAACAAAAGGTTGAATTTGCAATTTCAATTCCATCATGACTCCAGTCTGAACTTACTGACATTCAGCACAAGTCTCCTGATACAGCCCCATTTCATACGCTTTCTCCGAGACTTTGGCGGATTACGAATGACGCACACCTTTCTCTGCCTTTGGTTACCCGTTCCATCGAAGATGAATTCCAAACAACACACGTAACGACTTCCAATAGGCATGTTGCCTTCATAAAACTTCCACGTGTACTCAATCCGACAACCTGTTTTCTTATTAGCGGATAAAACATTGAAGACAATTTCACCAATGATTTCTTTCACAAAACGAGTGTCTTTGTTGGTGGACGACTGGAAACCATGAAGGTTTATAACTGGGTCACAAATCACGCCACCGATCCGTGCAAAACAATTATTTTCATTTCGCCCTTCCCCGACTCCAAACCCAATGACGGAGTCGACTCTCACGACACCAGACTGAAACACCGCAATCTCCTCAGAAGTATTATCATCAGACGTGACGTTATATTGGTAATTGGAGGCTTTGAGTGTTATTGGAATTTTAGAGACTGGGATCGTCGTTTGACGCGTCAGCGCCGATGGAAGCAGCAAGCCTTTCTCCTTCAAATCCTCTTTTTGAAACTTCAGTAACCTTGCCAAGCCCTCTGCCTCAAAACCTGTTCTTTCAATGTCTTCATGCTGGATCCTTCCGGTCCTTTCTTTGTATGTTTGGTGATTGGCTGATTGGTGAAAGCCATTCCTAATATAATCTTGGAAATAGACATCGTTTCGAATGAAGCTTGCCAATTCTTTCAAGCTCACTTCGGATATAATGTCAAACCTTCCCTTCAGCTCAGAATTGGCAGCGTTGAAAAGGGAATTTAGAGAGCAATCCTTTGCAAAATGGCCATCTCGCGAAAGGGATGCTTCCCAATGACAAACCCTGTGACGGCCTTTCGAGATTTGCTTCAAATTTAAAGTTCCCCTCGGCTTCACTCCATTCACAGGCTTAAATAATTTGGAAATTAATCCCTCCGAACTTTCTAATACAATTTGTACTCTCAACAAGGTCGCCAACGCTGGCAAGCATTCTGGTCCAACCATCCCTCCAAACTCGACGACATAAGCAATTACATTCGAGTCATTTGTCAACCGGCATAACTGAGCAAGTTGGGCCTGATGCTTTCGCATAGAATAATCTTTGTCAGTCTCCAAATTCGGCTTTGTTTTCCCATTACCAACATCTCCTTCCAAAGACGTTTGGAAAAGCTCCCCAAAGTTTGGCAGCTTTCGCCACACCCCTGCTTCCAGAGAGCGAATCAACTTCTGTCGTCCTTTGTTTGTCAAAGGCTCGATGAGGTTCCGCTGTAACACTTGCTTTCTCAAGAGCTCTTTGGTGCGACTGCGAAAGTTGTGGAGGAACGCTACTTTCTCCTCCTCCGAAATCTCCATCTTCAAATTTTCTCTGCCAGCCATTCTTTGGATGATCTCCTTTTGAATTTCTTTCTCCACTTCGCTCAAGTACAATGTGACGTGCTCCCTCAGCTTGGGGACCACTTCGGAAATAATCTTTGCGGAGGACAAGGCTTCCATTGACATCTTCAGGATGTGAAGGTACACGTCCGATGTCCCATCACTGGAACTGTCTTGAGCAGAGACACCATCCTCGATGCTCCTCTTCAACGCTGCGTTCATCAGTGGGAGTTGCTCTGCGAACAACTGATGAACCCGATTCCCAAACACTGATGCCACCACCCTATCATTACAAAGCTCCACCACCTGCTCTGCCTCTGCCACCCCGAACTGTTCCACCAAAGTGGTCAACGTTCCGACAACACCGTGCCCACCCAAATCAGCCGAAGATTTCTCCAGCAGAGTGGTGGAAAATTTGTAAATGCTTTTCTCCATCGTGGTTTGCAGCATGAAGGTGATCGTCCTGGTTTTCATCTCGGAGGCAGAATTTTTTACGAATTGCTTACAAAAGTTTTTCATAACGACTTCCATTGCGGATTGGGTCGTTTTATCAGAATTTTCAGCAATGGCCATTCCGACTCCGTCGAAAACAGGGCTCCCAAAAACCGCGTCGAGGACCTGGCCCATTTGTCCGATGGCTACACAGCATGTCACCGCTGACCACAGAACGCTCCAAGATTTCTCTTCGGCCCAATCACTCCAGCTGAAATAGCCCGATCGAAGCGCTCCTGCTAAGTATAAAAAGTCGCCGAATGCTTGTCCAATGAGAGCCTTCCCTATTAGATTACCGAACCCGGGAACGTAGGTAATAAAGCTGACGCCCACTGCGAGTTGGACTGCTGCCAAAGTCGTCACACCGACCGTGGAAAAAATCATTTTCCGTGTGTACTTCTCCTCTAAGGAGTCGATCACGTGACCAAAGCCGGATAAGGTGAAGGTGTGGATATCCTCGAGGTAATCAGTCTTGTTTGGATCACCTTCAAAAGCTTTCCAAAGCTCTATAATCTTCGAGTCGGGGTTTTCTAGGGTGACAAGCTTGCCCCGTGCTTTGGTCAAAATTTTGAGAGCGCCTTTGATTAAGTCACCAGATCTAAGCCTTTCCTCCAAGTCAATTGCTTCTAATATGTCTCCCTCGTGGTATCTGAACTTTTGGGGAAGATTTTCAAAGTCGGCAAAATTTAAAATCACGTTCCCAGAAGAGCTCACCCAATTCCGCACTTCCAGCTCTTTGTACAACTCGTCCAGAGTTGCCTCGGTGTCTTGTGGGAAAATTGTGGCGAGACGAGATCTCAACAATTGGGAACCTTCTTTGGGCTCAGTTTCTCCGTGAAACCACGTCAAAAGTTTGGAGGTATCTTTTTTAAAAATATTCTTCAGTTGAGTAGCGTTCACTTGTCGCCCTCGGATGAGGCCAAGGTCAATCGCTGCGCTAACAATACTTTGAAAAGGTCGTGTTGGGAGGTTCACACGAAGGGCATGTTGATTCTGTGCCACCTGCTCCAGTAATGACAGCAGCTCATATTTGTATCTGCATTTGGAGTGGAGGATTCTCAAAATGTCGGTTCGGTACACTTCAAACTCCCGACCCAGATTTAGCTTTGGTTGACCAAAACGGGCTGATAATAATTCGCCACCATCGTCGATTATTTGGTGTGCCACCAATATCCTAAAAATCCTTTGTGCTGCTTCGTCATCAATGTCTTCAATAGCAGTGAAAGCGTCGGACTTGATTTTTAAAAATTTTGTCAATTGAAGAACCTCCAATTTTTGGATGTTCACACAACCAACTTCCTCGAAGCTGACGAGGCTCAGCTTGCTCAAATATCTGAACCTCTGCTGCTTCAATAGCTCTTCTCTTGTGCCTGGCTCAAGGACAACGTTGGAGTCAATCCCGATGCCGTATTTGAATACGTACGGTTTACTGACGTCTACAATATTATTGACAGCGCCTAGACTACCTATTTGTGATTTTTGAGATGCTAAATCACCATTTGTAGATTGAACAGCAGCAAAACTTTGCACATCTTCAAGACACCCAGAAATCTCCCTCCAAAAGTCATCCCTCGAAGGTAACTCCAGCTTTGTCATCATCTCCACCTCCGCAGTCTGATTCCATTTTCTTCCATCCATCTCTTTGAACACCTCACTTACATTGGCCACATCCAAACAAAATTTACGAGCCAAAACTTTCACTTTATCGTCAATCTCAACAATCACAGCCTCATTCAGCACCCCTTTCTCCACGAACTTGTTACACAAAGCCACTCCCAAATTTTCGGGGCCAAGTGCCTGAAAATGAGCTGGAAGTATGAGGTCGTGACCAATCAAGTCATCAATCGATGACCTAAACATGTCCAACAGCGTGATAACATTGTTCTTTTGTTTCTCATATCCATCTGAGAGGACTGCGTCTTCTTTGTTCACCTCATTTCCAATTTGACATATCAGTCTAGCGAAATAAGCATGGAAGTACCGATATTCATCCAGGAATACCAGCACTCGGTTGGCCATCCCTCGGAACTCTTCGGTATTCCAGTCCTTGAGTCTGCACAGCAGTTGATAATACAGAGCGACATGACAGTGGTCAGGTTCAGCGGTTACAACGGCCTTCAAGTACTTTTCTGCTTTGGAGTACATTTTCCTTTTGATAAACACCTTGGCCACTTTGACCAGCAAGCCTGGTTCGTGAATCACTTCGAGGGCGTCCTCCTCGATGACTTCACGCCTTCCAAGAGTTGCTGCCAATTTGGCTAAAATAGACTCCTTTCTGTCTTTGGTGTACTCACTGCTGACATCTTCGTAGCGCCCAATCATATCGGAAAATTGGCGTTTTTGCCTCTGTACATCTTGGTCAAAAATATTATGAGCCTCTTTTGAATGGAGCAAGGCTGAGGAGTAGCGGTCCAACCAGAATGCCCAGTCGTCCAACATGCTGTACATGATAAGCTCTCTCAGCTCAGAAGCTTGTCCGGCCACCAGCTTTTCTAGCGCCTTTTTGTCTGCTAAGGAATCTCGAGTCTTACTGAGCAAGGTCCTGTAGGTGTTCGCGAGGGCAGTGGTCAGCCCCTCGAAACTTTCTTGGAACTCCTGAAACATGCTCTCCTCCTCAGCAATGACTCCTCTGTAGTACGCCTCAATCTCGGCCACTCTCTGAATCTCCAAGTCGTCCCTTATGTTTTTCAGGGTGATCGCGTCTGTTTCACCTTCTCCAGAAATTGTGTCGATGAATATCAGTCTCCCTGAGCCAGGATCACCGCATCGCGCCGCTCTTCCAAAGGCTTGCTGTTCCACCCGTAAATTATCCGGAAGATAGGACAGGATGACGTGAAGCCCTCCGTTTTCTCTGAGTTCTGGAGACAGCGAGATATTTGTCCCCCTTCCGGACAAATTGGTGGCAATAATGATTTCACGAGGGGGAAGAACTTGGCCCTCTTCTGCCGCCCGAAATGTTTCATAGTCCCGCCGATACAGCTCGACATTGTGCTGAATTTTTTGGGCTTTGAAATAGCCATAAATGGCTTCCGCGTCTCGAACTGTTCCACAAATGATAAGAACTGACCTTCCCTTTTTCACTTTGGTTATCGCTTCCTCCAAAATAGAGGCTTTCCATTCTGCCCCATCCTGACAAATCTGAGGCTCCTCTTCAATGAACCGCTTTGATTGAGCGAGTGGCACGCACAGGAAGTCAATTCCGTAGGTTCCCTTCAAAAAGTTTCGGTCCGACTCTGTCCCCATCGTTCCACTAAGTCCGAAAATTCTTGACCTGTCAAATCCACCCCAGTGTCCAGGTCGAGGATTGTGATGTGGGGATTTTTGTCGAGAACAGTTTTCGATCTGTCGACATCAACAATGTACTCCTTCCCGTCCGTCAACTGAGTTGCTTGGAACGCACTGTTCACCCAAGACTCCAAGTGTTGCTCCACAAAAGGCAGGAGGTATCTCATCACTGGAAGTCGGCCAGGGGCAGTGAGTCTCGCTTTGATTATGTGTAATGCACGTTTCTTCACGTCTTTGTACTGCTGTGGCAGTCGTTGGAAGATTTCTTCACATTGGGCAAAGGTTGACACGACGAATCGTGCGTTGTTGTCGATAACTTCTGATGAAACCAACCAGTTCCACATGCCGCTTATTCTGTCTTCCGGAAGGAAGAGAGATAAGTCAAAAGTGCTTATCTTGTGATACAATGCACTCGCCACTAATTCCTTGATTTGTGAAGGGTGGAAGCAGTTGCTTTTAACGGCTCTCACTACGTTTGTCCAGATGAAGATGAGAACTGGTTCCAAGGAGTCTAAATCCGGGGGTTGGTGAGAGAGGTAAAGGACGCTGTTTCCTTTGTCCAAAAACATGCTGTCCACCTCGTCGACAATCACCTTCCCAAAGGGCCGGGAGCCTCGAATGTTCTGGTTGTAGAAGTGGTCGAGGAGGTAATCCCTCTGAAAGTGAGAGGCTTCACCGTAGACCACGTCACACCGATAAGCGACAGACCTGTCCTCTTGCTTCTCACTAGTGACGTCACCAACGGTGAGGCCGAAGGCGTGGTAAATTGATTTAAAGTTTTTTGCGTCTCTTTGAGCCAACACTCCGGAGCTTGTGACGACGTCAACGGTGTCTCCAAAAAGGGCGCGGACGATTGCTATGCAAAGAACAATGCAGGTTTTGCCTTCTCCGGTGGCTATCTGAGAGAGAAGGTTTCTGTTCTGAGTTCCGAGGTGGAGAGCACTCATGATGGCGACCTTTTGGGTGGGGCGGAGGTGGTAACTGAGTTTTTCTTTGAGAACAAAGTCAACCGCAGCGACGGCTTCGATTTGCAACTCCAGAGAAGCATCTGTCTCACTCTGTTTCACCCTTTCGTTAAATCCGGAAAGCCAAAGGGAGAAACTTTTGCAAATATCTTCAAATTGTGATAACTGCTTCACGTGCTTGACAATCTCATCAATTTCGGGTGGTGTCAGCGTGGAATTTGAGTTTTGCTGCATTAACTTCACAATGTCCCCCAAACTGCGAACTTTTCTTCTAGCAGACGCTCTATTCATCTTGTCAATCCACTGTTCTAAGCTTGCACTTCCCTTCAGGTCTGCCACCGCGCTAAAATTGAGGTCCCACCTGCCTCCATAGAAGCACCCGAAAATCCATGTGATCTCCTTCGTCTCTATGGATTGTTTCGCCAGAGTCTCCTGGAGTTGTGTGAGGAACGCCGTGACTTCCTTTTCATTTCCGTTGTACAACGACTGGAGGAAGTAGAGTGCCTGCTGTCGCTTATTTCCTCTATCGTCCCAGGCGACGTTGGGCAACTTCTCGAGCTTGGAAGCGATGGCCAGCTTGTGCAAGTGGTACACCCATTCAGATGTACTCATACCCTCCAACTGGTCAAAGTTCATGGAGTTACACAAGTCAAGCTTTGAGATTGCCTCCAGAAACTTGGTGAATCTGACTTTACCACTTTTCTCGAACTCCGAACCATCTTCGATGAGTTTTACCAGACGAAGCAGTAATTTCGATGGGATTTTCTCCAGCAAGCTTCTCCACACGGAGATATCATTCCAGGCCACTTGCACAAAGTAATTTTCTCCACAAATGAGGCACAACTCCCTCATCCACTCCTCCACAGGGTAAGCAGCCACTGTCCAGAGAATAGAAGCGATTTCCTCAGTGTTTCCCCGTCCTCCGATGATGACGTCGTTGATCTGCGTGAACATGGTTGTAAAGACGTCCTTCGATAAACCGTTTTCTTCCACCTCAATCCTGTCGTGAAAACTATGAACGAGTAGAAAGGCCCAAGATGTCATCGCGGCTTCGACATAAAGGCGCTCGTCGTGTTCTTGAATATGTTCGGAAATGTCCTTAATCATGACCATTTTTCTGACGGTTTCATCACCATAGTTGGCATGCTTTCTATTTGGATTTCCAAAGTTTGCTTCCATATCGGCTAATGTAATCAAATTCATTGTTTCACCCACCTTGGACCACATCTTAGCACTGACTTCACTCCTGTCCAAGGTTGTAACTGGAACCATTCTTGAAAACTGCAAGTCATGCTCTTCCACACAAACGTGAGTCATTTCCACAGAAAACTTGGAGGGAAGCACCTCAAGTGGGGCGTAGACGAGCCCGTTATCACAACACATGTACATTGCCAAGCTGATCCCATGTACTTCAGCAATTAGTCGGAGGTCGCTAATCAGCAGTGGAGTGGATGGCATAGCCAGGTGGTCAAAATACTCCCTCAAAGCAATCTCGTCTTTCAGTAATGTTGACCAGTCAAAATGGTTATGACCTCGGGAGTAAATTTCGAACCATGCATTTAAAACTGGGAAGCGAGATTTCGAACGTGATGTAGAATCATCGTCAAAAAATGCCTCAAGTGAGGCCTCCAAGTGCTGGGTCACTTTCGGCATCGATGTAAACGGCACTTTTGATTTGACAAAGTCACAAACCCGTTGTCTCACCCGTGGTTCAGCTTCGTAGACCCCGTGCTTCCCTCTGACCTCCCCAAACAAAGCGTGAAAGCCGGAGTCATTGCCTTTGGTTGATGTTGGATGTTTGACATACTCAATCTTGAGTTTTCCCTGATGTTCCCAAGTCGGAGTGGTGTGTCTTTGGTGAATTTCCAAAGTTTTGAAATGCTTCAGCTTCTCTTGTCTCAGATGTTCGCCAAGGGTTGACTTGAAGCTGAAGTCATCATGGAGCTGGGATTTTGTCTGTTTTGATGATGTCTTTTTCTTTGAGAACGACAGGATTCTAATAATTTGACCCTCAGAGTTCATTTCGCCTTTGGTGCTCATCTTCAGCTTCAGAGTGTGGGCTTCAGAAATAATGTCTTCAAGAGACTGGTCCAACTGGGCAAATTCTGTGTCTGCAATTCCAAGCCAGCTCTTTTTCCAATCCTCCCGAATCTGCGAGACGTTGATAGGATTTTTTCTGGAAGAAGTCACAGTTGGTCTGGCTTCTCTTGGAAGACGACGCCTTGGCAGGATCTGAATCAAAGGGGGTGCTTTCGTGGGCTCAATGTTTCTCCACCTTCCATGTCGAATACACCACACACTGTTGTCTGACTTTTTGTCCAAGAATTGAAGATTGAAGTTACCTCCACTGTAGATAAGAGGTTCTTTACGCCTCATCGAGTCCACGTAACCGACGTCTTGTCCATTTTGGCCGGACTTCCCACTAGGACCAATTTTTCCACGGTTGCCCCTTTCGCCATTGGAACCGTTGACGCCATAAAACACTGCGGACTCATTCTGATTCCCAGAAGAAACTAGTGAAGCACCATTAAAATTAGAAACTGTCAAAATGCCAGGAAAACCACCTTGGCCACCTGCCCCACCTAAACCTCCCTGACCCCCCAAACCCCCGGGTTCTCCCGGGGAGCCTTTCACTAAAGTGTAGGAATGTCTAGTAAAGTAGCCAATTTTGTTGCATACATACAGTCCATGCTCAATGTGCAACCCGTCCCTCAAGAAGCCCTTTATGTAGTACCCGTACGACCCCAGTCTCATCACGGATGTGTCCCAATTACCAGTCCTTACATCTATTCTATCTGACCACATCTCTTCGCAGTTGACCATCTCGTAAATAATGTTCGCTGCAGCATTCTCTCGTCGGGGACTCCCTCGCACTGTAGCAGGAGCTACGAATTCGTTCTCCAACCTCTCCAATGAGATGCTTTTCCCATCTTTGCCATCACTGCCTTTGTGTCCATGCCCTCCATGCTGACCTTTCCCTCCATTGCCTCCATTTGAGGTTATCGTGAGGAAATCCAAGTTAGCTCGAATCGTGGCAAAGATAGCACAATTACCTCCACTCTCGCCTGGAAAACCATCGGCTCCATCTCTGCCGTCTAAATTCTTGCCAGTGCCGTTATCCGCTTCAGAATTTGCAGCACTTTGTCCGCTGAGACCACTCAAGTCCCACACAAGGCTTGGCACAATACACTCCACTTTTCTGGACGCCACCAAAACGTTCTTCCCATGCCACTTCGTATTTGTCAAGGAACAATCAATGAAAATCGCTTCAGATGCGTAAAACCGAACTTCTTGGATTTCAGACCTTGTCTCGAAGTGTTTCTCAATCTGAGGCACAACTGTCGAGAGAAGCATCACCGGTTTCTCAGCGGTCAGGATTGCCCTCTCCACTTTAATAACTAGTGGCTTCAACACTTCATTCTGAACACTTTTTTCTGTTTCTGCAAACACCGCACCATTGTCAATTTCAGTTTTTAATGTTGCCAACTCCCTTTCGTATTCGGTGGCACTTTTCAGGTACTTCGTCGCCAGGTCTGGGTGGGCACTCTCGTACCACAACCAAATCAACATGGAATCCTCTTTCGAATGGAGGGGATAACCGTTTGATTGCACCATTCCAGAGTAAACTTGAGTCAAACTTTTCTTCAAAACCTGGCCATATTTTGCCACCTTGTTCACCTCGTCATTGGCCCTTGATTTCAACACAATTTTAAGGGCCTTCGCAACATCGCCGCGAATTATGTGAAATATTCGCAGCTTATCCAAGTCACTGAGAAGGTGCTCATCGTTCAAGATGAGCTTGAAATAAATGGACCTTTGGATGATGGGGGGCAAGTCACTTAGTGTTTTGGCGTCACAAATCTCTCGAGCAGTATCTTTTGCAAGGCTGTCCGATAGTTGTTCCAAGGATTTCAACAGGTCTGGTTGAAGGTGGTGACGGCAATACTTGAAAAATTTGTATTCAACATAGTTTTCGGTTGGAAAGGAAAATTTGGAGATTTTCAAACAGGCCATTAAAGCCAGCTTGATTGTATCAAGATCTTGTCCATTTTTCACTGACGCGAATATCTTGGCCCGGAGCTCCTTTTTGGGGGAGCCTTGCCATTGTCGATAAATGTTGGTTAGGTTCATTTTAAAAAATGGGCTGAATTCCTCGACTGGAGCTAACGAGTTCAAGTTATAGTCTGATAAACGTTTTTCCAAAAGTGTCATGAAGTTTACTGCATGCAGGTACTGGAGTGATGCATTCCCGTTGCCGTTGTTCTTCAGTTGCGATGATGTCAAGAATCTTGTTGATTCATCGTTAAAACACCACCACAATGACGGAGAGTGTCACGGAAAATTTTATTTGATAGAATTATGATATTGGAATATGCCTTTGATTTTTGCTGCTCAATTACTCAGGGAGACTACCAAAGGAAGGAAATACTCAACAACTGAAACCGCACCACAACAGTGCCTCAAGTCGTATGAGGCTTGAACAGTGTAATAAACCAAATTGGAAAAGCCTTACAAATTACAATAAATATTTACGTTCGCGAAATACGCTTCGCTGTACATATTACGTCTACTTTCCCAAAACGTCATTTCCTTTCTATCCTGTACTTCTTTTTATCATTTACTTCAAAAATTTTAAAAGAAGTTAGCAAAGCCATTTCTCCTTAGGTGACGCATCAACAATGATATTATTGTATTGATAGCTTAGTCACTCGATAGTCTAACGCCTCACTTTGGCATATTCTTGTTACCTCCGTCATTAAATTTATCTCCGTCGACGCTGTGACCACATGGATTCAAAACTGCTGGGATCATCTTTAAACTGTAGGAAAACGTTTTATTTTATAACTTCGTCCCTATTAGTTCTAGCCCGGCACATTCTATTTTACTTGCTCATTAATGCTAATGATTACTCCCTGCGAGTTATGCGTAATATATTAGTAGAATACGTTTTTTTAGCATTATGTGAAATGAAACATGCCAGCGTTTCAAAAACGCCATTTATGTAAGCTATGCTAATGAAATTGTGTCTCGACAGCGCTAATGTAGTCAATTTCAACAAAGCATTTGTAGTTTCGTCGTAGACGAGAGTTTTCATACATTTGATAAAATAATCGGTAATAAAAAAACGAAGATTTGTATTGGTATTGGTTTGGAATAGAATATGGATATGGATGTACAAAATTCTTATAAAGTGGCACGTTCGAGTGAGAATTTGCGAGACACGATTCTTTGATTTCAGACACAAATGAAAAGATTGAAAATGTGTACTTTATACGAATACTATTGTGTATAACCTATACGTAGCTCCAATCTTGTGTCAACTTTGCATGTTTGACACTACAAAAGCAAAAAAACCTTCCATACATTAATATTAGTGCAAGTACGAATGAAGCTTTCATGCGTATAGCGTATGTAGCAATTAATAACGCTGTGGGGTGTATCAGAAAGACTATCGCAATTTTGCTAACCTAAAAGAAATTGTTGACATTAAATTTCTGTTCGATTTTAAATTTTCCATTTAAAAATCAGTCGTCAGCACGGTGGCTGACTGATATTTCACCTAAAGACCGGTTCCATTCTACACTGACTGTCTGACTCATTCTTACAATATTGGCTACCTGAGTTGCGTCAACATCAAGGGGCAAATTTGCACAACCTCAAAAACTGGTTATCTTTCACATTGTCCACAAGTAGTCGGTACGGAGGTTCTTATCATTTCCTTTGAAAGCATGATCTTCTTCGCAGAAAGAAATCCCATTGTCGCTTCCCATGAAAAAGACTAATCCAGGTCGGATCGTTCGGCATATTTTTTGCTGGAACAAGTGATATAAAAGCAGGCACATTTCGAAACAAAATTCATTTACTTTCAAACAGCGTCCAACTATTTTCAGTCTCCAGTCACTGTAATACGGCAAGATGAAGACTTTTCTTGTTATCGTCGTTGTGCTGTCTTGTGCGGGACTTGGAAAATCTGGTGAGATCCAAGATTTCCTAAGTCATCTTTTTGAGAAAGACTCGATTAAGCTTGAAGACATCAGCTTCTCCTTAACTGAAGAAAACTTTAAAGGCAACTACAGTCTGCGGTTTGTACAAAAAAGCAGAAATGTATTTTATATAATATTCCTGTGTGATGCAATTATTCACAACATTTGTCTCGTTTGTCTTTAGTAATGGCATTCTCTCCGGGATTTCAACGGTAAAAATCACAACCGCCCTTAGCTTGGAAGCCGGCATGTTCTCCTTCGACTTCAATACCTTCTTTGGTCGATTAGGTCTCACCGGAGATTATGAGGTGGCTGAGGGCTACTTCAACATTTCCGAAATGGGATCTCACACTCTCGCTGGAAAAGGACTTTTGAACGTTTCCATCACCGGTTTCGGGAGCGATTGTGAGGTGAAGGTGAAAGCTGATCCGGTGCTGAACCTATTGTCAGTGGAAAAGCTCAAGGCAAACTTCACACTCGACACGTTTAATATAGTTGCGGAAAACTTGCTGTGGGACGACAAACCAATGGACTGGACCATTCAAAATATCGTGCTGAAGGGAGTCTTGGATGGCGTCTTTGAAAGCATTGGGGAAAATTTGGAGAGATGGAGGAATATGTTGAATTTGTTCTTACAGGTAAGCATATTATTTATGTTTAAAAAAATAAGTTTATTTGGTGCAGCATGAACAAAGGTCTGATGAGATGATTACCTATGTTTAATATTGACAGGAAGAGTCGTCAATGAATGAACTACAACTTGACGTACTTCAATCACTCGCGTAGCCACAAGCTTGTATTTTAAAAAAAAGTGTCAACGGAGCTTGGGATGGAATTAGCAAATTAATGCTCTGCGCATTTAAATATATTTTTCAAGAAAACTAAATTAAGCAACTTTATTGAATTTGTTTGGAAACTATTTATTTTATAATTAGCATAAGTTGGAATGCTTTGTTTTAATATTTTAATATTTTAATATCTAACAATGAAGTGTTCATCAAATGTTTGCTATTCAGTAGGCTTTAGGTTATGTAATAAATAGTAATGATGATACACATAAACATTGAGTTTCACCTGTGAAGTTGTTTAATAAAAGATTTTTTTTTAAATTGAAGACTTCGACAACTACAATTTGTATAACTGGCCCCGTCAGACAACCGGGGATGCAATTTCACTGATTCAACTTTTGATTCAGCAGGCGACATTATTGTAATAGCACTTATAGGTAAGTCTCACAACCACAAGTCACTGTACATATACACGCTGTGCTTGTATATCTTGCATTTGCATGTAAATTTGCCTACTAAACTTCTCTAATTTCTATACGCATTTTAAACATTTATAATGGACCAGTTCGGCACATTTCTGGCTATTTGTGTAGAAGAAAGTGATAGCATTTGATGGAACTTCATACATATCACCACAAATGTGTTATAATTGCTTTATCGCACGTAAGTCTCTTCATGTTGTTTTACATCGAATCGTTGTCCATCGTCTGTGTCCGCCTCTGAAATCTTTGTTTTTTCTGCTTACTAAAAAGGACACGTCAAATACATAAAACAGCCATCTTCACACTCGCATGTCCATTTGCACAATTTTGTCATTCTTGCTCTCTGGATTTCATTGTCAGTTGTGTTTGAACCCTTTGTTTTGCCGGATACCATTCCGGTCTTCGCTTAGCTCGTCTGGTAGCTACATCGCTGCTCCAGAAATTATTTGAGTTGGTCAAGCTGCTAATTTTCCAATTAGAGCCTTGTTGCCTTCTCAGCAGAAGCCATGTTTCCGAAGGTTTTGTTTATGCTACTTCTGGTTTGGATGGTGGATACAGCTCACTCCAAAAGGAGCACGGTGTACATAGACTGCGCTCAAATCATCAGAGATGCAGTTATCGCGAGAAATGGCCTTGACGTCAATTTGCAGGCTGGAAATGTTTCTGTAGAAAATGAGATTAAAACTGCTCTGCAAACTTCACAAGGTCTTTTCTATGATATTGGTAAGACTTTTTGCAAACTTACAAACTTTGAAATTTTATTTTTTGCAAATATTTATACACTGTTAAAATCAACTTTTACATTTTTAGGGGTGCCCAATGAAACTTCTTTGCAGCAAGTACAAATTGCAACAGATATTTTGCGGAAAGCATTGAGCACCTTTACATCCAACAAATCTAGACCACAATTGCTACTTTCCATGACGTAATAGTGGTCATTTTTATTTTTCCATTTAATTTCAGATTTTGTCTTTTGAAGACCACTAATTTCCGTATTTATTTCGCCAATTTAGCTACAAAAATGACAACTACACCACCGATTTAATACGACTCTTAGTGGAAACCTTTAAGTCACTCAATCATGTTCAGCTTAGCATTTATCTCAATTTGGATCACACCCAAAATTGCACTCCGACAGCAGAAGATCAACTCGCCCCGTTCAAGCAAATTAGAAATTTTCAGAGGGCCTTGTCAAGTACTCCAGTCAAGTTTGGAATTGGCTACAGCTACAGTTTCTTCAAAGCTTGCAATCTAGACAATGTGAGCAGATTGCCCCACCTCGACTTCACCGTGATCACAGTGGATTTTGGGAGTGAAGTCAACCTCCTTGGATCATACAGTTTGTTTACGAATTTCTTACAACAAATGGAAAACAAATTCAATGAGCATTTTGAAAAAATAATCCTCTGGAAACAGAAATTTATACTCAGAATAAAATTCGCCAAAAAGCCACAATTTGTGAAAGAATGAGCCAGAGTTGTGGGCCCAATTTGGGAGCACTTGGTCTCAACAGAACAACGTGGCTGTGGTGATCGAGACCTCTAATTATACTGCAATAGCGCATTCATATTCATGGAAGCTGCCGGCAACCAGCTCTCCGGAGAGTTTTATTTTACCAGAATTGCATGTGAGAAGCAACTTGAGATTTGATGAGAAAAATCACATGAGCACGACAATGTGCCATATGCAACGGACTTTTGATGCGTTTTTGGAGACCAAGTTTGATAGTATTTACGTAAAATTAGGTAACCACATTACAATGATACCATTAGGCATAAAAGTCGGTTTTTATGTATAAAAGTACGTTTCTAAAATGCTATTTCTGTTGCACTTGAAGATGTCTGGCAATTCCTAATGGAACACATGCACGACAACCCACACCAGAAAGCTTGTCACAAGACCAAACTGCATCCGCTAAGTGATTACTGTGACTGTCGTACAAAACTCGTAACCTCATTCAACTCCACCTCTTCTCTCAAGGTCGTTGTAGAATATTACGGGGCACTGGAAAGAAATTCGGTTGGTCACAAGTCCATCACCAGATGGAGGAGATTCCATGGAGTGTTCCTCCACACGGTAATGTTTCTTCCAAAGATACTCGAAGCATATACCCCAGTGCAACGTGGTTTGTTTCTCCAAACATTGCCGGCAAACGTGCAGCTGGGTTGTGTAACTGGATACAATGTTGGAAGTAGTACGGCTCTCCAGGCTCCAGAGGAGATCATCACTAAAAGTTTGAAAGAGTGCGATGAGCTCGTTCAAAACAAGGCGAGGGTGTATCTTTGGGATTTCAGTTTGTCTCACGACTGGCTCAATGGGGAAGCTGATTACTTAAACTACACAATGAATGCCGCCCGAGCTCTGGAAGTGGTCCGTGGAGCACGTGACCATTTGATGAAAAATCGGCCTGAGGCCACTGTGTGGCTCAAGGACGACGACGTGCCAAGCTCAGGTCTTCACTGTCAAAGTGAAGCGTTACAGTTTAATCAATTTGTGGAGGGGGTCATGAATTGGGCGGAAGCGAATAAGTTTCCCGTTGTGCTGCAAACAGGGTTTGGAGAGTCGACAAAGTTCGGGTGGTGGTCTCAACTTGATCAAGTTGTAGTCTCGGAGTCTCACATTGCCCTGCAGAATCCGGTTTTTGTAGCGAGGAACGTCCCAGACTATTTCAAGATGGGGAAAGTGGACCGGTGCTTGAAATGGGCGGAGAATGTTTCGAATGGAGAAATCAA
>JAHZMW010002129.1:0-35778 GCA_027743745.1 Alloscopus bannaensis | reverse complement strand
ATCCTTTCTGGGAGCCAAATTTGGCTCCCAGGGAGCCTAATTTGGCTCCTGAGCACCCACTGACTATACAAAAAAACCATACTCTTTGAACGTATAGCAAGTCGAGTACTATCTGCAAGGTGAAAGTTTAATGAATTTGTAATAATTTGTAATGTTTGTGTGAACAGAGGCCGAGTTTCCGTACTTAGAATGTTTGGCTCCCTTCCAGCCACTAGCTATGAAAGGCTACTATTTCCCGATTGATACCGCTCTGAATTTTCACCAAGCTAACAAACTTATCAAGGACCACAAGCCTGATGTTTTGATCACGCACGAAGAGTATTTATCGCCCCCGAGAGCGTATCCACACCGTGGTGAGCTGGTCATAGACTACCCTTCCGTTCAGAAGCTATCGACCGGGTCGGTGATAAATTTAAAGTTAAAGCGACCAGGCGTCACTGCAGTGATGGAGCCGATTTTGGCGAAAGAAGTAGAACCTATCCCGCGAGATGAGAGTGGACAAATTGCATCAACAATTACAGCCACTTTGGACAATACAAACAATAATTACAAACTCCTTAAGGTAGCATTTTTGCTTGTTAGAGTTAAAATTAAGTTGACTTTTACAAATCTTCATAATAATATTAGTAACTGTTGTAAATTGACTTGTATAATAGCCGTCTATGGATCTTTGTGATCCCTGGAAGTGTCCTCCGTCGAAGTATGCGTGGGGATCCTTGGATTCATCCATTGTTATGCAAAAGTTGCTTCAGGAAGGATTTTTGGAAGCAAAGATTCAGCATAATGCAACGGGTTTCATAATCACCATTGTAAGCTTTATCCAAATCTTAACTTTAGCAACCTATTTGTATTTTGGTCTGATTAAATTTACTCATATAACAATAGCCTTCCGATCATGCAACTGTAACAGTCGGCCCGAACTCTACTCATATCGTATGCACCGGCGGCGACGGAGCTGCGAGGCTGAAGCTTAGGCGGATACTCATTTCTTGTTTAACAGAATTTTAAAGTGTATATAAAAATTGGTTACTTGTTTGATACAAACATAGTAATACTAAAAAGTTAAATAAATGTGTTTTCTACTTGTAATGTAAGAAAATGATTGCTTTTATTATTGAATGATGGTCATCTTCATTTTGTCATTTTTAACTTGGAATCGGTTTCATCAACTTGGGCGAAAAATACGTGATAAGCTATCATGAGAGTTAGCTTGCCAATTAGAGAACGGATATGTTTACAAATGATGTGGTAAATTGGCAATATTGTTTTTGTGATTTTTCAGTGATTCAAAAGAAACTTCACGGATCTGAGAGCCAGAGAGGATGTCCCTCACACCCTGCAGATTTTTTGCCTCTGGCAATTGTCGATATGGGGATAGCTGCAGGTTCTACCATGAGCCGAGGACTCAACAATCGGGTGGATATTTCCCCAACAGAACCCTGAGCCAGTCTGGCTTCAACAACCAACAAGGACAGGCGCAGGCCGTCATTAAGCCATCAGCAACTATGAATCAAAACATGAACATGATTTAGTGAGTCAGGAATTATAAATATTGTTGGAATGAGTACACAACATAGCACAATGGATGTGGATGCAGACTTTGGGATTTTTGGATATTTCACTTATAGTGAACAGGTCAAGAAGGATATGCAAGAATGGGAACAATCCAAAATATGGCCTTATTCCTGCTACGGACCTGTTGGCGGTAAAACATGTGTACCAGGCTTTGACGACTTATCGCCGGAGGAAATACGTCTAATCTATATGCAGTTGGGAAACAATATGCCACCAGAGTTGTCGCAACGGTATCAGCAATTCAATCAACATCGATTGAACTATATGCATTTGAGCCAGGAAGCAAAGGCCATGATTGTAATAACGTAACCCCGATGCACATTTAAATTGCTATTTTTAGCACTGCTTTTAAAATGGCTACAATAATTGGTTTATACGTTTTAGGACCGAATTGTTAAAGCGGACATCACGCTTCCCGCAGCACAGGCGATTTTTGGAGGGCAGCCGCAGTCCCAGCAGTCTGGATTTGCAAATAATCTTTCTATTCAGCAACAACCCGCAAGCATTTTTGGACAACCTGCACCAGCACAGCAATCTCATAACATTTTTGGCAATTCTCCGGGAATTGGAAACAACTTCCAGCAGCCTGTTTCTGGGGCAAGTTTTTTGCAAGGTCAGTCTGCTCAACCCCTCACTTCTGTGTCAGGTGGTAGTATTTTCGGTGGAAATCAAACGCAATCCATCTTTGGACAGAGTAATCAAGCGTCAACAGGAGGAATATTCCAACAACCCCAACAAGCTGGACTTTTTCAACCGCAACAACCAAGTCAGCCAAGTATTTTTGCGCCACAGCAGCCAGTCTCCGCAGCCAGTAGTGTTCCACCTCAAGGTAATTTTTTCCAACAACCTCAGCCGCAGCAGCAACCGGTCACCAACATTTTTCAGCAACAGCCAACCCTGCAGGCTCCACCAACTCAGCAAACAATTTTTGGTCAACAGCCTGGAACAACAACGTTTCCTCAAGTTACCGGAAACATATTTGGAGGCAGTGCCAATGTAACGCAGCAGCCGCCAGCTCCTAATATTTTCGGAGGCGCTACTCAAGTCGGAGCCAATCTACAGCAGCAAGTTCCAGGACTAGCGACGACTCCCCAAAAATATGTGTATACTCCTGAAGCCGACCTTACTGCAGAAGAACTAGAAGCATTCAATGCTCAGGAATTTACGATTGAAAATCTTCCAGTCAAGCCTCCCCCACAATCAATGTGCTTATAGTAGGTAAATTATCCTAACCATGCCCGTGCTTAATGTATTATACACTTTTTATTAATTCTCGTCGTAATTATTACTATTTTGAATGTTCACTAATGCTAACTGATTAAGATTAAACTACTATAAAGCATTTTTTCTATCTGACCTTGAAAGTTCATCCAAAGTATACTTAACATGCTTTGTAGAGATTTGGAATTACATAAATCAAACATACATGAACATTCCACAGCCAACCGTTAATGTTTAGCCAATGGCATGAAATAAATGAAATGTATATTTTCTGTAAATGCTTACAAGTTGTTTACTTTTCAACTACATATTTTAAAAGTTAAACATTGTGCTTGCAGCGAATATGACTTTGCCTGAAGAGCCTCTTCTCTTGCAACGAGAAGAATACAAATAATCTCATTTTCAGAAGCCACCTAGTCATGTACAAATTTAAGCTGCGACAAAGAGAAAAGAGAGGAATATTATGAATCATTTGAAGTTTGAAGAATAAGAAACCCATTTTCTGGAAGAACACTTCAAGTCTAAAATGTCCAGTGAGCCGTCGGAACCCACAGCACGTTTAATCTCATCAAAATTAACACCTAAGCAGATACAGCAGGTAGGTATATATTCCTATAATTACGCAAAAAATGGTGGTCTCTGTTTGCTCACAGGAAAAACTCTTTGATATTATCTACATCTGCAGGTAGCTGCTTCCCAACGTTTTTGCGGATATTCCTACTTTAAGTTTGGTTATGGTCAGCCATGATCACCGCGTCATACGCTTTTCTACGAAGAAACCCAAGTCTTTTTTTTTGTTGAAGTCATCCGTGCCGTTCCACCGCACACATACATACAACTAAACCATGACTATGTAGTCAAAATGTGAAACTCCACCTACTTACTGCATTCACTCTTCCCCAAAAATCGACGCGATGGATGTGAGGGTTTTTTGTTTGCAAATTTCTTTGGAGAATCTGTAATTATCAAGTCAATTACTTGAGGCAAAAGCTTAACACTTGCCAAACATGCCTGTGGAGACGTACAATGACGCGATCTACAAATACTTGCATACATATTCGTATTTCGACATCTTTTTAGTTTGCCTTCAAGCCAATTTTTATCCAGGATGACCACCGTCATCATCATCATCACGAATGGTGTGGTGATAGTACAAGGTGCATTTAGGTTTAAAATGAGATTTACGTGATGTATATGCCTTTGAATCTGCGTTGTCACTCCAAGTCTACAAAGGCCCATGCCATAATGATGTAGGTTTTTTTCGGCAACATGCTGGCAACACTGTTTCGCGAAAGTATCGGAGATGGATGGAACCTGGCTCCAACATTTTGTATAAATAGCTAACCCCCACTTGCTGAGTCATCACAGTCACTTTTGGAATCTTGTCTCAGCCAAGCATCCTCCAGAAACCTGAAAATCTTACGAGATTTGCTTTGCAAATATCACTTTTGGCGTTTTCAATTAAGTCAACGGAAAAATTCAGAAATGAAGTCCTTTGTTGCGCTTTGCATTGCGGGATTGGTTGTCGCTAGCTTGGCTAACGACTTTAACGGTAAGACAGGTCACTGGCTGAGAGAATTATTAGTATTCTACAGTTACATTTGAGAAGCTTCATAAATGTTGTAGGGCATCGTCAGAGACGTCAATTCGGAGCTCTCCGCCCATCTTTGGGTGGCAGTGCTAATTACAACCCTTACGGAGGTGGTGGTCAAGGAGGAGGCTTCGGTGGGGGTTACAATCAAGGAGGATACAACCAAGGGGGAGGATACGATCAGGGAGGTTACAATCAAGGCGGTGGATATAACCAGGGTGGATACAACCAACCCGGGTACAATCAAGGTGGCTACAACCAGGGTAGTGGCTATAATCAAGGGGGTGGTGGCTACTTTGGTGGCGGTGGCTATGGAACTGGGGTACCAGGAGGGTATGGAGGCAACCAAGGGAATACTGGAGGTGGAGCTATTGGATATGGGCGTAAGTGAACATATGCATAGGAAATCGAGTCACGGAGTTTTGTGGTTTATGCGAAACGGCTGAGAAGGAACTGTGCAATAATTGTGGTCCATTGGTTTCTGGTGAATTGGCAGGATAAAAAGTGTGAGCACAACCCATTCATGACTTTTTGAGCATTTGAGGATGTCACGCTTCCTCGCTTACACACCTCTTCACTGACAACTGGAACCAATTGACCAAATCAAATGTAATATATACGGCTCAGTCAGTGTATCAGTATTCTCTCATGTTTCTATTTAAATGACAAAAATACCACGCGCTTTGTCTGTTGTGAAAGTATATTTCTGCAATAAAATTTTTGATCGAAAGTAAATCGAAAGAGTCGATTGAGCGTCTCTGTGTTTTCTGCATTTATTTTTAATAATCGCGTACATCCAATAGATTTATTTCTGCTACACTATCTCCACTCTTTTACTCTAATTCTTTCAAACATTCTGTTTTACATATTGCATTGTGGGATGAAATTTGGGAGGTTGCGTTTAGGTACCAACAAAATGAAATGTGTTACATAACGTGGAGGTTATAATCGCCGACGAAACGGACTTCACACGACCTGTTTCGAAATGACCTCCGATTCGTTATGCAACAAAAACTGAAAACAAATGAGAACTCAGTTTTGGAGGAAACTGGTGCACTATCCCGTTGCATTTTGCATGGCTCACGTCATTGGGGTCACTGACAAATGCCTTCGTCTCGCAAATTTACGGAGCATTACGGCATGGTTTTGGCATCCATAGAATGATAACTTCACAAATTCACAATTTTTTGAAGTCATAATTGTTGGGGAATCCGACGAAGACGGAAGAAACAGAATAAAACCATCATGAAACCTACAAACGTTTTCGGTCTGATCATCGTCTGCTTTGCAATAGGACTTGGAAACTTTTCCGCACTTGCGTTTTGTAAGTTGATAAGTTATACATTGGTATGATCTCGGTTTACATTTTTTGGGTGCTCATAAATTATAGATTTCCGATGGCCCTTTTCATTTTATCCTGGACTGACCGGAGCGACAACTGGAACAGCGGCTGGCACCATCAATTATGGCTTTTTGAGGCCTTCGATTATTGTACCGGTCCCGACCACTACAACTGCAGCGACAACTACGACGACAACCCAGTCGCCTGCTCAAATCTTGCTAAATACGCTGCTCGCAAATTACAATAATTCGTTATTCCTGAGCCTTGCCGGAAGTCTTGCAGGTAGACCAGTGATTGGAGGGATTGCGCAACCCTTCCCAGGAATAGTAGGGCCTGGTGGGATTCCGCCTCCTGTGGTTGGAGGGATTGCACAACCTTTTCCTGGAGGATTAGTAGGGCCTGGAGGAATTCAGACTTCGGTTGCCGGAGGGGTCGCTTTTCCAGGTGTGGGCGGGCTTGCTGGCGTAGGCGGAGGTGGAGGGCTGATTGCGTCAGGCCTGCTGCCCGGACTTTTGCCAGGGATCATTGGGAGGACTGCTGCTGGAGGAACGGCAACTTCAAAGACGGGAGGGGGAAAAGTGGTGTTTCCTGCAAAGAAGCGGAAGTAGCAACATGTCCTATTGAATTTATATATATTTATTGCATACGCCTCGTTTAGACTGGTGTATTTATTGCAAATAAAAATTAACTTATGGTTAGGCAAGATGAAATGAAATTCGTGTCTGGAGCACTATTCTTCACAGCACAAAAATCATATAACGGAAAAGCTTGAAAGGTAGCATTTTAAAAATTATTGCAAGTCAGTTCAGAGCAAAAAAGCTTGGTCTGGGAGATATTCATCTTGCGAAGAAATTTTATGGGATTTTCTGGAGGTCAGTTACAGGCATTTGTCAAATTGACACGTGCCAAATATAACAAATATTCCCCAAATAAACTCAAAAAGGACCGGTCAAGAGTTTAAAAAAGTAGAAATGTTAAAATTTTGTGTAGCATTTTATAATTTTATCAAGTGTGTGAACTATCAAAACCCATCTGAATCAGTATACCCCAAATTGACACTGTCTTTTCATTAAAAATTATTGGCAGAATCCAATCACTGCATACATATTACGTTACTCTTCTACATATTTTGTATATATTAATTTATTCTGAAGCTTATAACATTGGTCAGTGGATGCGAGTTTGTTTTCTGTTTCACATTTCCGTATACAACTTGTAATCCCCTGAAATTCCCATTAGTTTCGCGTTAAAAGACACGAAAGCGCTTCGCATGACGCTTTGCCCATTTAAAATGCATCTCTAAATGTTTGCGCATAACTGCACAAATTCAATCACCTACATTTTGGTACTTCTATTTTTGACTACCGATTAATAAGTCACTGAGGTCAACGCTTCGAATCTGTGATGGAAGGAACTTCGCTAATCCCTTTGAAAGCCGATGAACCATGTTGCACAATGAAGGAGGAAGTGAAGACTCCCTGAGTCATTCTTTGAGCGCATTTCAGCTTTTGAACTCAGGAAGTGCTGCAGATTTGCTCTCACATTTGCTGAGGTGGTTTCCTCCACTCTAGTCCAATAATTGTGAAGTGCTTCAAAACATTTTTGGAGCTATCCCCACCAATTGATTCCAGGAGGGAAGTCTTCATGGGGCACAGGACAGGATGAGAGCTCACCGAATTCTTTGCCAAGTGTTCGTGTGCTTTGCACTTGGGCCTGGAACTTATACTTCAGCGTTGGCGTATTGTAAGTTGAAATATAGGAGTGGGAAAGTTGAGGAAGGAAAATGTAGTGCAAAGGTCTGCTTTTTTATAAAGTTTTCAAATGGCCTTGGTCCATCTTCCCGGGATTTAATGTGACATCCGCGGCAGCGCTGAGCTTACCTGGAACGCTGAATTATGGATTCTTCCGTCCAGCTTTTGTTGTACCAGTGACCACGACTCCGACAACCACGACGACCCGCGCGCCAACTACTGCTGCGCCGGCAACAACCACGACGACAACTCTGTCTCCGAATCAACTTCTTTTGAATGCCATTCTTACTAATTACAATACATCTCTTCTCATCAATCTTGCCACCGCCTTGAATGGACCCTTTATTGGCGGAGGGGTTGGAGGTGTAGCTCAACCTTTCCCGGTTGGAATAGGGGGTGGAGTCGGTGGTGGAGGAATTCCAGGTATTCCAGGTCCAATTACGGGTGGAATAGCATTACCTGGGCAAGGGGCATTGGCAGGCCAGCTAGGAATCGTTGGAGGACTCGCTGGTGCAGCCGCCAGTGGGGCAGCGTTAGGCTTGCCAGGTGGAATTCCACCAGGAGGTGGTGTGATTTCGTCGGGAGTTTTACCAGGATTTTTTCCGGGTGCCGTTGCAGGCAGGTCTGCAGGAGGATCGAGATCTCGAGGAAGTGAAACAGGGGGTGGCAATGCGAGGTCAAGTCCGAAAGTCATATTTGCATCGGATGGGCGCTAGAAGTAGAGTAGAGCTGGAAAAATGTTGACGACTCAAAGTAACTCACCGGAAACTTTTGAAATACCGTCAAATATTTTACTGTTCTGCACCGACCGTCGGAGGAATTGTACTATTGTACCTATTGCATTACTTGTTAGTCCCGATTTGATTTTATAAAGTGTTCGACAGTAAAGTTTGAAAGAATCATTTCACAACCATAATCAATATAATCATTCTGGCTTGTCGACCTCCACCCGGCTCCTATAAAGATACCCTTGACTACATATCGTTCAACAAGGTGGGATTTTTCTGTAAATCCAACTTTTTCCACTTCCACCGCATAATCCGAGCTCAGCATTCTCATTGTGAGAAATACTATGAAGCACTCTTGAAAAGGGCGACTTTCATAACATTAACTACCATGCTTTGTTTGGTAACTCAACGAGCATTATGTCCAACTCCACTAACATCCGAACAAGTTCGCAGCGCCCTATGGCTAGGCCTGTACATCCATGGCTTTACACTGGTTCGCAAAGCTAAATCCAAGTCTAAACTGCTTCCTACACTGAAATCGTCGGATTTACTGTATTTTTTGCTGACAACTTCAGGTGAGTGGCATCATAGGAGCTGTCGTGACCGCTGGTGTGGACCAGGCAGAAAGAGAAAGTTTATTGTTCACCCTCGACCTATTAGAGAAGCCGAGTCACGCTTGCGCCGAGTTGCTGGCACTGAGCATGATTCTTTTGTTGATCTGCGGAGTGATTAGTATCACTTGTCAATTCATGGCGTATCCAAAAATCTCTGCATTTGTGGTCAGTAGCCAACAATCACGAGCCATTATCATCACCGCAAACATCTCCCAACAATAAACATTTACATAAAGTGTTGAGTGTGGTGGTATACTGCTCAATTATGCGTTGAGATTGATGATTTTTTACGCATGTTTCACAGCTCCCCATTTCCATCCTGCTTCCGTGGGGCCTTGCATTTGCCTCTTTGTTGGAAGCCGTCTCCATTGATGTTCGCGGTTATCATGAGATTCTCGTCAAATCCCTTGTGAGAGAATCCTACATCGTGAGGCACCGCGACTGGTTGGGTGCCGTGTTCCAGGAAGCGGACAGTACGGAATGGGATGAGAAATTACAAGCTGTGGTAAACGCTACTTTGCGGTTGAAGAGCCTTTTGCATATAAAAAAAGCTTCAAAGTTATTTCCTCTATCGTATTAAATGGTATCGATGAAATCGGTATTGTGTTTTACTCAGTTTCAATGCTGCGGCATTGTTGACAAAAGAGACTGGTTCTTCTCGGCTTGCAACTGCATTCCTCCGTCATGCTGCAGGCATTCGAATCGCTTGACGTGTGAAACTCGGTTTGTCGCGAATGGAACCTATGCAAAGTTGGAAGCAAATGGACAAAACTTTACAGACTATGAACACCTCCTGTGGGAAGCCACTTGCTTAGAAAAGGTTCAGGAAAAGGTGGTCATGATTAGGGACGCTTGGGTGAATGCCGGCTTGTGGTTTACTGGGATCGAGTTTTGGATCGTGTTTCTTATAGCTTATCTTTGCTACTTGGTGCAGGAGCTGAATGAGACTGATCGTGGCAGAAATCAATTACAGGTTGAAATTATAATTCATATTCGTAATTGTCTTAAAAACACGAAAATTTTCCGTATTGCAACACAATGAATCTTGTACAGGAGTACAAGTGGTCATTGCCAACTAAAAAATCAGGTCTGGCCAAAGATCAACTTCATCTCGCGTACCAGTCCCTCCTCAAAATCAGGAGTGACCAGCTCGGGAAGTCGAAAAAGCAAGTGAAGCGAAAGCATCTTCACCGCCAACAAAAGCAACTCAATCCGGTGTACAGGGACTTTATTGAAATAATGCCACCAGGTCCAAAAAAGTCCAACGCGCTAACAAATGTTAACGTTACTTAAGAATTAAAAATCTCGACTCCACTTTCTCTCTGTATTCATCATCTCATTATTTGCGCAGATTTAGACTATACATTTTGAGTAGTTTTTTCAACGTGGAGTACACACTTGAGTAAATGGCTTGATTAGCTTGACAATGCATTTCCAAAAGGTTTCAGCTCAAATTCACTTTCTCCTTCAAAAGACCATGTCATCCTTGTATTAGTCACCTACCGCAGACGTAACTGTATCAGTTGTTATGTGGTCTTTATGTGCATACATTTTTATGCATATAGTACCGGCATGATAGAGATATTTAATCTAGGATCATAGATCACACTGACAGGATACACGCTTTGCATTTAATTAATGTGTTGACATTCTGTACCCAACTGGGTTTAACCGTGAGACAAGCTTGTATACAACAGTGTCACGTTGAACACCCCCAAAAAATCCCGAACAATGCCAGTCTCTCGCACCTTCCTTTGTGCCTTTTCCACACGGAAGTGAGTATGGCACATTTCATTGTGTCTCGGAGCAATTATGGGATTTGAGAAGCGTAAAATGTGTGTTGTGTGAAAGTAATCATGCTTTCCTAGGGTTCACTGGCCCACCCAGTGTATTATATTTAAAATCGTGTTTTAGTTAAGTCACACCATACACTACCATCTGCATGTGGATTCCATCTATTTTATATTAATTTCTGCTATGAGTTTTAGAGAAAAATTAAACAATCTCAAAGCTACACGCTTTGAAACGGACTGAATGAAACCAGCTACATAATCCTCGCAATAATAAAAACGGTAGATTTTAAAAGAATATCCCGTGACAAACTGGTTAGTTGTTATGTAGGATTGTGTGCCGAAGGTCGAGCTTTGTTGAATGGTTTCGTGGATTCAAAGGGGATTTGGGATTTTTGGTTTAAGGAGTGTAGCCTTTGTTTCAAAATTTTCAGTGTATCTCACATGTAGTAACATGAGTAACTCACGTCGCCTCAGATTTGGCATATTTATTCCATTAGCAATAATTCTCTTGATTTCCGTCTGCAACTCGAAGGATGTCGCCCGTCGTCCTTCGAAAAGGTTATCAACGTCAGGTAAGCGTAAGGGCTTTTAGATTGTAATCGTGGTTTGCAAAGTCAAAGTGTTATGTGCTTTTGTATGTGGAAACGTTAGCGAACTTGACTCGAACGAAGAGGAGTCCATTCATCATCGCGTTCCAAGTGACGAGGCCTCCTGGACTGTTCCAGGTGTCGATGAAGAGACCAGTGATTATGGGCATGATGTCGAACATGACGAGCATGATTTTTGCGTCCGAGCTGGCTCGCATGTTCACCAGAGGTTTTGTTGGACAGCAGTTATTTCAGCCTGTAAACTTGTCTGCGACAACAAACGCCACGATATAAATGACGAGATGACGACCTCAGGAAATTATTGTGATAATTCTTAACAGTGTTTCATGTAATTTTAAAAATATTTATAATAATATCGTTTGGGTAAGTTTTTGAATCATTGTCGTTTTTGTAACATGTCAATTAAACATTATTCGAAACATTTTCGTCACATTTGTTTTTGCGAATGTTTAGGAGTTAGTAAATAATTTCGCGTGAACACATCGCTTCCTACTTGCTTCCACAACGCATTGTCTTCGGGCACGGCGTACGATTGGAGAAATTGGAGATTGGTCCAACTCCCGAAAAGTTGCTCAAGGTCCTTGTCGTCTGTGCATCGTGGGGGACCTAGAATACGAAAACACCAATTTAGATCGTAATTTAGCAACACTCCTTGCTATGTATTTCACTCCTTGATATGAAATATAGCTAAAATACCTTCGAATTTAGATTTGTCATACAAAGCCACCTCCAACAGGTACTTGAAGTCATGCCCTGCATATAAATAAAATCATAAGAAAGTGACTCCAGAGATCAGAGACAGTTTTAACAAAAGCGTTCCTTACAAGAGCCGTCTCGCTTCTTGAGAGCCCTTTGCATCATTTTTGAATACTCCAATCTGCTCGAGAACTCCACTGCGGACAGTGAGCCTCTATCCCAAACGTAATCAAATGGTCCAAAATTTTCAACCGGACAAGTGAACAAGTCTCCCATGTAAATTTGGAGGAATCCATTGGCTCCCGTGAACACCTTTGTTTCTTCGTTGTACACAAAAGAAAGGGAGTGCTCTTGCTCCAAAGCATCAATTGCGCTTCTCGCCAGCTCAACCCCAAAAACGCGAAACCCTTGACTGAGGAGATACGGAATATCTAACGACTTTCCACAAAGGGGTAGATACCACGTTTTCTCTGAATTCACTTTAAATTGTGCAAGATCTGTCACCGGGGCGGAAGTATGCTGTTTACCGGTGACAACACCAATGTTGTCCAGGAGGTGAGGGTTGATTTCACCCCGGTGCCAGCCAATTTGACTGTCGTCCCATCTAAGTTGCCAGTATTGAAGATTGTGAGGGTCTTCAGAGAGATTCCCTTGTTTGGAGTTACAACTCATTTTACGATGCTGGTGACTACCAGGGTGGATGCTTGCTGGAAGCAAACTGATCCTTTGAATTGCACAAAAGGATGAACATTTTGAAAAGTGACGTTTGAGGAGACAAAGTGGTGTCATTTTGAGAATCAAATTTTATTGCTGTGATCAAGACGGTTTAAGAGTCCATGTGCTGTGCGTGCACTCACACATGTTCAATGAACACAACCAGTATTATTCCATTCAAACTACTTGTGACTCACAAGTTGTGAGATCATGAATGTGTGTGGCTTTGTATTAAAAACCTTCCAGCGCATAAGATGCAGAGATGTCAATTTCAATACGTCTCGTTTCACTAACAAGCTCAAGTACATAATACGGTATGCCTGGTGTCTGCTGCTACCGGATTGAGAATCGGACCGTGAAACAAGCAGTTCAGTGTGCTTCATATTAGTACATTAAGCAGTGGCAATTCAATGGAGAGCGGTCATCCAATTTACTGATTGGTTAATACACGCTGATTTCTGAATACAACGAATCTCTGTTTCATGAATGAATGTATGCGACGAAACGATTCTAGTGCAAGAAATCTACGCGGCTGAGAAGATTAGAAAAATTTACAAAATACTCAAGTAGCAACTCAGCTAATTAGTACAGCTATCAAAAGTTACATCTGAGGTTAAAGACACTTAAGATTACACCAATAACTGCTCGCGCTCAATAATTACTCAATACTCCTATTTTCAGCATTTCATGAAATATCAAGATACTTTTATTATTTCAAACTCGCGTATACAGAAAGATGTACCCCAATAACAAGTAAGCTTATTGTGATTGTAATAATGCACTTCCAAATACTTTCCTACGAGCGCTTTGGAGTAATCAGGTAAAATCGTGATGAGACCGCGTCTCCAACCTGCTTCCGAACCGGGTGGTCCTCCGGAAAGCCATCCGATTTGAGAAATTGTTGATCAGTCCAGCTTCCATACAGTTCTTCCAGATCTTTGTCATCAACGGATCGCGGTGGTCCTGTATTATAAGAAAGTTGATACGTATATATTTTTTCCAGTATACATAAGTATTTTACTTTTTTCACCACATAAATTACATACCTCCAAATAGAGTTTTATCGTACAAGACAACCTCCAGTAGATACCTAAAGTCATGCCCTGGACAAGAATAGAAAAGGTTTAAATGCATCGTTGCTCATTGATATCTTAAACATTTCTGTTGTAATTGAAAATATGTAAAATTAACCTACATGAACCGTCCGGATTTTTTAAAGCTCTTTGCATCATCTTCATGTAGTCCGCTCGATTCGAGTACTCCACAGCTATTAACGAGCCTCTATCCCAAACGTAATCAAAAGGACCGAAATTTTCAATCGGGCAAGTGAACAAGTCCCCCATGTATATTTGAAGGAGCCCGTCGGCTCCCGTGAACACCTTGGTTTCCTCATTGTAGACCAACGATAAGCAATGCTCTTGGTCCAAGGCTTCTATTGCTGCCCTCGTGCATTCTACTGCGAATACACTGAAACCTTGGCTGAGAAGGTATGGAATGTCCAAGGTTTTGCCGCAAAGGGGCACATACCATGTCTTCTTGGAGTTGGCTTCAAAAAGAGCAGGATCTGACACAGGCTCGTTTGTGTGACTCTGACCTGTCACCAAATTGATATGTTCTAAGAGATATGAGTTGATTTCATTGCGATGCCAGCCTATCCGGTTTTCTTTCCAGCGAAGTTGCCAATACTGAAGGTTACGAGGATCGTCTGCCGGTGGGGTTGGGGCTTTGACGTACTTTGAGTCGCACATTTTTAAAATCACAAATGGGGGAATCGCTCTGTACAAATATTAAGTTGTCATATATGTTATCAAATGCCCGTTGGACAATCTTCAAACTAAGTTTTAAAAATTTGGAGCAGACTGTGAGTCTTATGTCTCTGCTGTGTGTGAACTCTCAACGTGGTGTGAAATGAGCCATACGCAAATCACAATGTACACCACACTGTCATGCTGATGCTGATATATAATGCTAAAAACTACAGTGATTTTGAGTGAGACTGCACTGTGAATCTATGCTGTGCAGCAGTTTACATCTCCTATCTTCCTTCGTATATGAATAATGCTCTGCCAAGATGGTTTCCTTTGTTTCATTGTGCAGTTTGCAATTTCATGCAAAGTATTTCTGAATCTCTGCTTTGATACGTATCCAAACTCCGCATAATATATCGTCTCCGCAAATGTGTGAGTACTAAAAATTGTTATATCTTCATTTGTTCACGGCGAATATTCAAAATAAAAACAGTAAAAATGTGTGTGTCATTTTAAACACCTTCTTCTGTATTTGAAATCAAAACAATTTCATTTACATATAAGGAACGGTTATTTATGTAAACGAGGTTCACATCACTTTTCACCTCTCTGGCTCCGGTTTCACGCGAAGCACGATCAACAAACTCGTGCACGACTTAAATTCATTAAGATTACTCAATTACAAATATCACTCAAAAAGCTGAACCTGTACATTTTTTCTTCATTTTTACCTTTTTAAAAATGAAATGCCGTACTTGGCTGGTCTCTCCAACATATATTTCCATAAAACTCAGCTAAATTGTTGTATATCACGACGAATTGCAAATAAACCAAATTCGCAATAAACTTGGTCCGGTTGGTCCCTCACGAAATTACTAACAACATCAACCAAAAAAACCTTTCGATCTTGGACTACCCCTCGAGTTTTTCTTGTAATGTCAACTACAAATTAAGATTACTACAAAGAGATGAACTGTCTTAAACTTAAAAAAACAAAACAGCAAAAGTAAACTGCAACTAAACATGTTCTTCTAGTTGGGTGGCATTATATTGTACAATAATGACTTTTTCTGAAAGTATCAGTACGCTAAAACTATGAAAATCATTTATCTTTAAAATATGTAATATTATCATGTTTTAAAACTAACACAAAAATAAATTATCAATGTTATATTAATGTAAACTCTTATCTCTTTTCTAATATCAGTTAAATTCTTGATCATAAAAATCTTCTAAAAATCTTTATGTAGGTTGCTGTTGTATACGTTCCATTTTTCATGAGAGAAAACAAAAAACTTGGCACATGTACAGGACACAAAGTTTTCATTGACAATGTTTAACATACCTACACAATCAATTGTCCTGTGATTTTTATATCAAACTTTAAAGTTTCTATGAGTGAATGTATATTTGTGCGGACTATACATTCAAAACGTGGCTGAGACAATTCTATAGTCAAAATATTTACAAAATCCTACACACTTTTAATCTCACAAGATAAAATTAAAACTGCTTATCGATTGTCAATGTAGTAGTGATGCATTTCTTAAAGGATTAGTAGTAACCATACAACACCAACACCGCTTTGCTTCATCATTTTCTTCCCCTCATAGCACAAAATGTTTTAAACTTGGCTGAATACGCGACGATCTAGTAGATACCTACTGCCTATCTCTACTTACAAACAATTGACAAATAATCATATAGTTACATCACGAATAATCGCCACAGAAAGGTTGCTCTCCGTACTACAAGCGTATTTCTCTTACAAATCATAGTTCAATTTTTCTCTATTACCAATCTACTAATATTTTACTTCCGCGTGTTGAACTAGAATAAAATAACGTATCATATATATAATATGATTTCAAGGTACATAGTTTATCATTTGATTGATAACAGAACACATCTTTAAACTATTTCTAGTCTGCGAACTAGTTTTCATTTTGATAAAATTTAACGAGATTAACTTTTTACAGTTTTGCTAACAACTGTAACATCTAAATCTAGACATGTCTATAGTCTAAACAGAGATTGCATACTGAGCACAAACTCCAAATGATGATGACTAATTTAAATTGGACATGAGGCAGTGCGTCCAAAGTCTATTTACAACGGCGTCTGTTTCGTAAGTGTTTGACTTGTAACAAGAATAATAAGGGATTAGTAATTGACGCTGAAAGTAAAAGTTCTTAGTCTATGAGTAATTAAATTATTGGTAGACAAAGTGAGAAGTATGACGCTATATATTTTCAACTAGCAGTACACGCTTAAAGTATGTATTTTACTTTTTGGTGGGTTGGACTGCAAAGAAAGCTCTTTCAAAATATTTTTTCAAGCACATGAGTGGGGCGCTTGAATCTGATCCGTGGAACCATAATTTCTGCCGTCTTTAGGCTGGAGGCTCTTCAACAGGTGCGCTCAGTCTGTCTCTCCATTGGTCACCATAAATCTTTCTTGCAACATTCTGGAATTACACAAAAGATTACGGCAAAATTTAAACAGCTCAATCCTTTAAAAATATTCCAATACATACGATGGACGATGTTTGGATACCTGAAGGGAAACCAGCGACATATCACAGTCAGTTGTATCGATTTCATTTAGATTAATTCCAGACTTTTCCATTTCAAAGTAGATACCAAAAGGAAGTTTCCCTATAAAAAATTATTGTAACCTTTTTATATTCTTTCGTTCAAACGCCGGACAGGATTGTAAAAAATTGTCTAGAACATTTACCTAGACATTCCATTCGCATGATATGCATCTTGGATCGGAGATGCTTTGCCAAGTGACCGTGAATTCTGAAGGCGATTTTGCAATCAAGACATTTGAATGGTCGAGGGTTTTCCTCATTTGCAACACCCCACGCTTCTGTTAAGTAGACCTGTTAATGATATAAAATAAATGTCAACTATGCAACTACATTTCAAACTGCATTTAAACTATAGTACATAATAATACTGATAGCAAAGTTAACTTTCTGTACCTTGCAATCATGGCTGCTAGACCTTCTATGCTTGATCAAGTGGCCTTTCGTTCGGAAACTAACTCCACAAGGGTCGCATCGGAACGGTCTCTCAATGTAATGAATATTCATGTGCAAAGTGAGCTGACTTGCACGGGCAAAGGTCTTACCACAAACATTACACTCTGCTTTCCCTTCGTCACTAAAATCAATACAAGTTTGTATTAGTCTTTTAATCACCGTTATCAATTTCAGTAAAGTAAGTCATCATTGAAGTAAACACTTACTTGACCAAAGCCTGTGCTCCACTCGGTTGCCTGAATTCAGCCTGCGGCTTGAGACCTGACAAGCCTGAAACTGGAAATAGTTTCGAGCTTGGAGGACTTGACACGCCAGCAAGCCCGACCTCAATCCCTGGAGGAAAACCCTTGACGGGAGTGTCTCGCTGGGCAAGCTCGGTTTCATCTACAGGTTTGTACTTTGAAGTCTCCGGAGATATGACAGGTTTAATCTCAACTGGAGGCAGCTCAACAACCACCGAGTCTTTATCTTTTGGTTCAGAAGGGCTCAGCCAAGGTTGGTGAAACTTTACAGTTGATCCAGCAGCAGCAGCCTGAGAAGCTGATGTTGGTTGCGCGGATTTTCCTAAAAAAGCTGTAACAGGAGAAACTGAGGGGCCCACATTAGATGATGGTAATGGCTGGCTGGCTGGCATAGAGCAACTGCTCGTTTCCGACTCGGTTCTTTGTCGAGGTCCACAAAATGGTCGTTCATACTCAAAAACTTCTGTCTTCACTTCAGGAATCCTCATCTCAGTCACTTCCGTGCTAGCGACTTCACTCTCCGTGTTGAGCACTTTCTTCAGATTGAGACACCCGCTTCCTTCGTCCTCGGATGGCTCCCATGCTTCAGCCTCGTTCACTACTCCGACGGCTTGAATCAAACCATTCTTCTCTAGCTTGATTCTTTTGCTTTCATTCCCGCATCCTGCTGAGGCTGACATCTTTGTTGGCTTTACACTCAAGTCAATCGGGGAGGTTTCTCCCCCGGTGAAAGAACCAACACTCGAGTTACTTTCTTCTATGACGGCCGTGATAGGGAAGCAACCGGGACGCTTTTGTTTCATCCTGTCGCCACCACTTTCGTAGTCACTGCTCTCTGCTGATCCTCCCGCAGCCGGAAGTCGGATTGTGGCCTTACTCAAATCGAGCAGACTCTGAGCAATTTCCTTCTCAAATCTCTCGCTCTCATTGTCATTTCCATCTTCAATACTGTCGTCTTCACCTTCGTCCTGAGAATCCGTGTCCATGTCGTCGGGATCTCCATTGTCGTCCATGTCATCATCGGATTCATTGTCATCCGTAGTGTTTGTATCTGAGATGGACAGAGATAGACCTCCTGTTATCAGGAGAGCTTGGGACGACTCGGGATGAATGCCAAGACCTGCGCATTTCTTCTGGTGAGAACGGGATTTCTGGTGTTTTGTCAGATTTCCTTTTGTCTTAAAACTAAAATCACAAAAAACAACATTGAAATGAATTACTTTCACCAAACTCAACACATACCCGTTCATACTATCAACTTCATATGCTTGAGCAAACTCTTTACTTACCTAAAGTTACACAGCTTGCAAGTGTACGGTCGCATGTCGGTATGAGTTTTTAAATGCTTTCTCAACATGGAAGGTTTCTTGCATCGGATGCCACATGCTCCACAGACATATCTTCCTCGCCCTACGCACAAGAAGAAAAAAATAAATATTATGTAACGTATCGTGTTAGGTTTTTTAAATACTAAAGTTAAATTTTCCCCTACCTCTACCTCTGACATAAGTGTAATCCTCATTTGACTCAAATCCGCCTTCCATAATCTTCACCCGTTGACTTTCCGACCGACCCGACGACATTGCCGGTGAATGAGAACTAGAGCCATGGCTGCCATCACTTCTTGGTCCACTATCACTCCTCAAGTTCAATGCTAACGGGCCCTGGCTGTTATCCTCATCACTGTCATGCAATATCTTCAAAGATCTTCGTCTCGACTCAATGTAACCAGGCATCGGCTCATCCACGCTATTCGTGTCCGACGACATTAAGGGAGTAGTTGCTCTTGGTCTATCCCTGCCGGTAAGAACGCTCACTTTTGGAGAGTGTGGTGCAATTGAAACCAGTCCTCCGGAACCCGCCACAGGATTGCTGGCAGCCAACAAAGTGACAGCTGAAGGTTCTGAAATCGGTGGAGAAATTGGAACGATCCCTCTTGAGGATGAGCTTTGAGGCGAGATTTGTATTTTGACAGGTTGGGTAAAATGGTTGAGAGAAGTGGTAGGGGGAGGAGATGAGGGTGGCGCAGCACTCCGAAAGCCTTCACCTGCTTCTGCTCCAATTGAAGGAAGCACTTTCCCTTGGATTCCGCTCAGGAAAGTTTTGCTCTCACATAGAGGAGAGGTTATGGGTCGCTGGTTACCTGGTGAGCTGACTGTGAGTGTGTCGCAACTCCTGCCACTGGCAGACGTGTACAAAATGCTGTGAGGACTCCTTCTTCCATTAACTCGCGAGTCGTTGGTTGATATGCCTAATTCCAACTGGTTCGGATTTCTTGGTCGTGGCTAAAAACAAAAGTAGCAGTTAGGACAATGCACAAAGTCTCAACTATAGACTCATAGTCAGTACACTTCTCGCACTACAGGTGCGCTTCTGACTATACAGTGTGACACGAAAGACAAAGACTTTGGTGTAACCTATAATATATTTAGGTGTGTTTTTGCAAAAACAAGTATACAAAGTTGTCAAAAAGTGATTACCTGCCAGTTGGTGTACATTGATAGTTTGGGATCTGTCTCTTGAGGAATGAACATTGGTTGAGTTTTGAAAAGGCACGTGTAGCTCGACCGTGTAGAAACTTTGAACCCCAAGTAGGTATACGCTTGGCCTTGAAAAATTCAGAGAAAAAATTGATTGTAGACTTTTTACGGAAAAACAGTACAGTACTCACAAAAAGAAAGGCTCATGATGCACCCTACTTATCTCTTACCATTTATGGTCATTTGATTATACGGCTTGGCAACTCGTGGCGTTTCCGGACTTGGAAGCACGCCGGGATCAGTCTTCTTTGAATTAGTGTTAACAGGTTTCAAGGCGAGGAAAGTGGGTCGCTTGGGATTCTGAGTGGGAGTGTTGACTACTTGAAAGGGAGTTGTATCCTTCTCCGGATTCGAGTTTTCAGACTTGGATGATGACGTCGTTGTGGTCTCTTGATGACTCGATATCGTCAGCGATGATGATGATGATGATGATGTAACCATTACCCCTTGACTTTCACTTGGTTGCGGTGATGGAATTACTGATGGTGGCCCTGGTAGTGAAATCTGGGTCGTAATTGGAATGCTAACACCGGCGACGGCGGCATATGGAAGTGGGAGTAATTTGGGGGTTACTGGCTCACTTGATTTTGGCCTACTTGGAATTTCTGGAGGTGGAGGTACAAATCGTAACAAAGAGCTTGATGCTGCCAATGAGCTGGAAGAAGATGCGTCAATGGAATCGAATTCAGGTACAGACTTCTTTCTTGGTGGTCTTCCGCGTGGACTTTTCGATGTCTTGTCATTACAACTGCTTGAGATGGCAGGAGACATGCTTCTGAGGGTGGACGACGAAGATGATGGCCCTCCTTCATTCTTATTTGAAACTAGAGCAAGTGGCTTGCTACTTCCAGGCAGTATTGTGCTCCCTCCAGACTGATGAGATGGTCCTGGATTTGGAAAGAAAATTGCTCCATTTGGAGGCTTAAGTTGATGGGGAAGAGGGGAAGGCACGTCGATCATCTTGGAAAAATCTACAGGTGTCCCAATCGCAGCACTCCCACCACCACCACCACCCCCAGAGGCGGTCTGAACGGAGCCACCTGAGATTGCCCCATTATTGGTCCGGATAGTAACCTTCGCCCCAGAGGTTCCACAATTGCTCACGCGAACAGTCATGTCGACATCTTGATAATAGGCTTTGCCCACAACCGGATCGTTGACGGGAAGCTCAGAAACTTCGCCACCACAGAGTCTAGACGGTGTGGGAGAAAGTCGGCGTCGTTTCTTCGGGACCATTGATGACGAAGTTGTCGTCGACGAAGAGTGATGAGCTGCACTTGCTTCAGGCGATGGGATCACTGAAACTGTTGCATTGCCACCTCCACCGCTATGAGCACCAAATGACAAGTCTGTCGGAACAGGGATGGAGGACGAGGATCCTGAAAAATGGTGAATGTCTGCGGCAGAGTGTTTGAAAGTGAGAAACTCTGTTGCAGACGACGGTCTGCTAGAGGGATTGAGCAAGCTCTGCGGATGATGAGGCGAGGAAGTTGTTCTAATCAGTTCTACGCTTCCCCCCGACGTGGACATATCCGATGAGCTGGACGAATGACGGATAAGACCATTGTGATGATGATGGGATGACAAGAGACTGGAAGAAGAGGCTCCTGAGGTAAGCTCCGTTGTGGAGCCTCCGCTCAGCAAATGACTTGTCCTCTGGTTCTGACTGCGTGATGTGTGATTCTTGAACATTTTCGTGAACTGTTCCGGCCACTCAAGAACTGACTGGTTTTCGTCGATGATCTTTGCAATTCGATCATCCAGCGACTTCCTGTCCAGCCTCATATCTTTGCTGACCTTAGCAGGTCCTCTGGGATACTTCGTAGAGGATCCTCCTGGGGAGGGCAGCGACATGACGAGAGGAGATGCTGAAATCACAGGACTGAGAGCGCTCACAGGTTTCATACTCAGAAAACCACTTCCATTGCTTCTTTCCCCTATCATGAAACTATGACTCGCATTCACAAGATTAGAGGGAGGGAGTACTTCGGGCGCAGGTGCTGCTGGAATTGGAGAAATTTTCTCTCTCGTCGGTGGTGACAAAGATGACTCCGGCCTGACCTCCTCCGCGTCAACCTCCGAAGTGATACGAAACTTGGGTTTGTAGACCATCCCGGCGGCCACTGAACTACTTGGACCACTACTTCCAATTTCACTCACAGTGCTAGAAGAAGCCACGTCAACTGCTGTCGTTGTCGCTGTTACTTTCTTGAACTTTTTGTGCAGGTAAAAGTCATTTCCACCCCCACCACCGTTATTTACATTATTATTGTTATGAGCCGCGCTCCCATTTTGCTGTGCTGGTCCCACGACTGCTGGTCTCCTCGGAACGCTACCTAACTGGAGAGGATGATCGCCTCGGACATAGCTCAAGGCGCCATTTGGAGCTCGGCTAAAGTGACTTGAGGTAACGCTGTTGTGATGATTGTCTTTAGCGATGGTCAGGTTCTCACTGAGACTACTGCTACTGGTCGTCGTCGTTTTGCCTGGAAATCAATCAAAATTTCAGATTTGTGACGCCATTCGCAAAACATGCGTTATACAAAAACCCTGCAGGTTCTTGATATGATACCGTCGGCACACAGACGCGTACAAGCATTTAAATGTTTGACGTGCTTTCATTCGAATAATATTTCCATACAGTGTAAATTCACTTACCTCCAGTTCCACCACCTCTGCCAGTCTTTCCTTTTGCGCCACCCCTGCGAGAAGACATAATCAGAGTTTTGTTTTCAAACAAGGAAATGAATTATTCATTCTGAAGCAAACGAAATCAAAATAAATTTGATAGCTATTCCTATCAATAATATCTTGTCAATGGAAGACTTTTTCGTACGCAGCCGTATGCAAATTGCGTGACGACGATTGAGAATGAAGTGAGACACAGAGAAGGGGGTATCCGCTTTCACACTTTAAGAAAATACGATCGACGTATTTTCATGAATTTTAAACATTACCTTGAGCTCGAATACTGAGAATTTTTAAGGAAAAATATTATTGTTATGCATGATTTCGTCAGACGTGGTCGCAAAGATGTAATCATTTACTGGGTATTCCAGAGCATCTCAGTTACAAAATGATATGATATGCTATACCTACTTCCACTCCGCTCCTTCTTAAAACTCTAAATAATGAATGGGACTGGCTAATTGTACTCCAAAAATTGTCAAAGAAACTGGTTTCAAAGGGTTCACACGCAAATGAAATTAAAATATCCGAAGGGAAATCCTTAAACTTTATACACCCAAGAAATTCATAAGGTACATTGTGTAGTCTGCAAGAGTGAAGAGGGGACAAAGGTGTTCCAAGAAAGGAAGGAACACATCCTTCATCCTTGAGGCGGTGCCTCCACGAAGCTTCATATTTTAGACTCGACTTTGTACGCCTTAAATATACCCAGACCTCATTAATATTAATGGAATGCTACATCAAATACTCGGCTCATATCATTTATATCATTGACTCTCGGAGAGTTTCCCACGTCTTTTGTTTTAGTGTACGAGTACAAGTTTAGTCTCATGTCATATACGGATCTTTCATTCATGAATTAAGGACTTTCCTTGTAAAAGGGGGGCTTCAATTTCCACATTCGTCAGTCATGCTCAAAACGATATGCTTATGTAGCAAGAAAGAAATAGGAAACAAAGAGTTAAGCTGTTGTCACATTCTCTAATAATTGGCAAACCACTCTGTGATATATATGCTTATGTGCAGAGATGTGTATGAGAGGTTTTTAAAGGAAAGTTTTGAAGGGGCATGTAATATTGCGTAATACGAGTCTTGGACTTTTTAGGACTCCTCCATATCGCATGACTTACACACATTTATAGAGAAATGCCCTTTACATAAAAAGTTTCCGTGTATTGCCAAAAAGTGTGCTTCCACGAATTTGGTTTTACGCGTACGGCAAGAAAGGGGAGAGGAGTTTTATTTGGAATACTTTCCCCCGATGAACAGACAAGGATTTGTACCATTTCCTGACTCACTATTGAACGCATGTTCCGCGAACTTCTTTGAAAGTAAGTGCTCTTTTCCGATTTCACTTGACATCTCAAAAGAAAACTTGAGGGGGCTGATTATTTATGTGAAAGGATGCTTTTATAATCGGATTGCGAGAGATCACTTTGTGTATTACAACTTGTTACGTGAATGAAGGTTAAAAAACAAATGTATAGCTTGCATTTATGAATATATATACCACAGCAGGCGGTTGTACTTTGCCCTACTATAGAACAGCTCTAAAACTCTCAATGAACTCATAATCACGGTTTCATACGAGGGAACCGCAGTTAAAAAAGCTGACGATTCATGCTCCTTTTGGACTTTTCCAACCGCAAGGTTACTCATTTTCGCAAAACATTAACCTCATCAAAGTTACACGCGATGTACAGAAAAGCAGACAGCATTTGGATGCAATATGCACAACTGAGAAGGCGACTCCATCCTTACTCTTTCTCGCGAAATGATGATGCGATTAATACTATTTCGGTTGAGGATGTATTTGCTTCGACAGTGGCTTTGATTTGTCATCGTCACTTTTCGTCGACTTTTCTGGGTTCGGCCCGTGTTGGAGGTAATGCTACCTACATTTGCTGTGGAAAACATAGGTATAATATTCAAATTGGTTACTTACCGAGCTCTCCCTCTACCCCGACCGCCACGTGCGCTACCGGTGGCACCTCGAGCTCCTGAAATTAGAACACAGAAACAAAATCAGATTTTATAGTTTTATCTATATTGTTTTTGCTACGCTGTTAAACCTAATTTTATAGGTATGCATACAAATATGATTCGTGGAACCTATAAGGACAAATGCTGATGAAAAGCGACAGTAATTTTCACTGCAAACATGCATCGAGTCGTTTCTAAGAAAGCGATTCTCCGGTTGACATTAAATTGTATTTATATTGCGCACGTTCTTTCGTATGATAGTAATATGCTCAAACAACATTGAGGATGTACTATGTAGAACAAATTTTCCCAAACGTAAATAACAAAATGTACATCCGGCGAGCATAACCTTTTATTAGCTAAAATGCTACGTAGGTTTAATATGCTGATTGATAAGTTGTGATAACCTTCGTTGAGATTCAATCCAATTCGTATGAATATGTACCAAAATAAAATATATGTACATACTCCACAATATATGATTGGATGAATAATGAACCCATTGAAAGTACAAGTTGCTAATTCTTTAACAATTTTCATAAACGTATTTATTTGCACTATAGCCTTACAATTTAACAAATCCGTCATATTTGCCAGACAAATGCTGTGAAGAGCCTCTTGACTTTAAGCCTGTAAGTGCAGGACGCATCTGTCAGGCTGTTTGGTGCAAATTGGAGTGACGTAATGTGATAAAGCCTGCTGTCAAAAAGATATGGTGCATTTCGGGAATCTCATGTTCATCATCACATCATCACCTCAAATTAACCCTCAGCTTGACGAGATGCACATAAAATGATAAAAAGTCTTCAGTGGGTGACATTAAGTGAACACTATGTACGTAATTTGACATACATCAAGCGCTCGTAGTGTCAATACCAAACTATACAGACTGGAACTTCTCCAGTAGGTTTTTATTTACTTGTCATTTTTATACAAATCAAAATTGTGTCTAGGTTTATTGATATTGCAACGCTTTTCACATGCATACATATATACTCGGTTAAGGGGTTCGTTCACAAAGAAAAGATGAGTAAGGTTACCTTTGTCGATGCGAAATTCAGAGAAAGTCAAAGGAGTACAAAGACGCGATGAGATTTCTCTTTCCAGGAAGTCAAAACCAGTATCATGCATTCTCATCCCTGATTCTTGTTCAATCAATAACGAAAAAACAGGACTGTTACTCAAACCACGCAGGCCGTATACGTATATCAACTAGCCGGCAGCATGAGACTTGATCCTTTACACAAAAAACACTGTGAGTAACTGACACACACAATTTGGCCACATCAAGTCTAAAAAATCACTCTGTCGACGATTCTCGGACCAATTATTTCCAACACAAGTTTTTCGATTAAGCTTCCAAGAAACTCGAAATTATGCAATCACTTTGAAACTACATCATGTCTTGGTGCACTTCTCGATGCCCAGCGGGAGTGTCCCTATTGACTAAATGACTATTAACCCAGAAATAAAAAAAGACTGTAAATGTTTTATTAACGAACCATAATATTTTATGCATAGACGAACTGACTGCAGTAGCCACGAAGAACAACAAAGCCTGACTGCATGTATCCCATAATCAGCACAACCACACTCGATTCTGGGTAAATTTAGCGTTTACGCTCATTCCCCTGTCAGAGAGAGAGCAAAGGATTTTTTGTACGCTCTTCACACACACAACCATGTCATGATTCATCCTCGTCACTCGATGATGAGAGAGAAGCACCAGAGGAGTACCGCTGCTACGTGGATGTATATTTACAAATGTGTGACTATTTAAGTATCTGCAGTGTGCAATCACATTACATATAGAGTGATATGTGAAAACTGTTCAATTTCACGAGAATCCAACTATCTCCGTCGTCTCTACATTTTTACCAGACACTTCTTTCTCTCCACTCACCGTCACCACAGATCACAATATGTGTACCTAAGTATACACTCTCGAAATGAGGATGAACGTACTTTTTTAACGTACCAGAAAAAAATGTATAGCGGACAAGCGTGATATCAGGATAGAGTATGATGTCATAAAAATACATACCTAAACACTTGTGTGCAAAGTTATACACTCCATCATTACACACACTTGCTTGACCGGCTTGAGTATAAAAAACCACGTACCAAGTCGAGTAGAGGAACTTGGTTCGGTGTAGCGCATAAAGCTCGACTGTGTTACGTAGAACCCAAGTTTCTTCAGAATATGACTCATTTTTCCCAGAGAAAACGCCAATCATGAGCACGCAGCCATGTCTGCAGCATTTCATTGTTCGCTTACATCCCAGAGAGTTTCTTCTCTCACTCTCTTGTGCCTGTCAACCCTGCTTTTCAGTCATGTGGTCGTGGTCGCTTTTAATACGTTCTAATAGTCTTCACTGCCACAACTCTGCTGTTCTCTGTGAGTGTATGAGATTCTGGTATGTATGAGTAATCTGGAGATATACCTCTATAGGTGGTATTGTATACAAAGAACAGATTATGGACATTCTCTATTAAATAATCCGTATGAAACGACCACTTGAACAAATGTGAGTGTGCCAGCTTTTTCTGAATAGGTACACAATACCTATGTGTGTGTTTGAACAGAGTTATGTAAATCTCTGCGTCTTTTTCACGGAGACTGTTTTGTCTATCAAAAAAGAATCTTTCATGCGAAAGCCTGTTCCAATATGAATTATGGTAATGCTCATGCATTCCCTTTATTGCGATGCTCTTTTTCGTTTTTTTCTGGGAGGTGTGCGTTCGTGTAGTGTATGAAATTCCAAAGTAATTACACGGCTACACATACAACAATGTGGGTACGTATATGGTAAGCGTTTTTTTCGTATTGGTGAATAACTGGTTATGAGATGAGATGAACATTATGCTTCTCATTACGCATTCATAAAGCCTCAATGTCTGTCAACTAGTTGTTTTCATCGCTGACGACGACTAAAAGCGAGGAGAGAATCCTCGTCAAGTTCACGTTCCAAGAACAACTGTACACACATCTAGCAAATATGGTTGGGTGCGAGAGCAGTATAAAAAGCTCATTATATTCGGGGAATCGTTCCAGTCATTATGAGCTTTTTTAAGTGGCGGTGATAACGTAGCTTGTAAGTGCACATGTGAGTACATATATGGGATGAGAAGAATAAGATGGATTAATCAGCGACATATATCCTACTCATTAGCGCATTGGATCTTTGGAATGCTGCTCCGAAGCTGATATTGCATCGGCAGATGGAGACCCAGTATCAGAGGCGAATGATCTTGCTTACGCACACAGCACAAAATCGCTTATAAACGTATACATATAAAAAAATGTAGAGTGATTGGAGTGATACTAAGCACTAAGCCATTCGACACGGAGATGTGATGAGGAAATTACATTTTTATCCTTCACTCCTTATCGAAAACGTAACACGTGCATACTTGTCAAACTGAGTTGGACTTCATGTGCAACATGACAAATGACATTATTGGGTGCTCTTATTTGTAGTAAATATTGTGCCTCGAAAGCATAACTACGTGCATGTAGTTTTTTGCAAGATTTCAGGCAAAAGAATAAAAAGTTCATTCTGGAAATGGCCGTTTGTTGATTGTTATTACAGACTCTGCAGCCCGAAATAGTTCCTCTAACCAGTAACATTATCGTCACGGATCCATTCATTTATAGTTGCTAGAGATTGACTTGGATGTAGTTGTGAAATTGGGGGATTTCAATGATTATTTAGTCATTATGCTCCGTTTCGTTTGTATACACCCGAACACATGTTACGGTCGATTCTATATTTAAAAATATCATATTTGTGTAATAAAGAAAGTTTTTTACAGACACTTTGCTTTCAGCATTCGATCTCATCGATCTCATTCTCAAGGATGATAGGCGAACAGAAAGTGGTTCGACGAGAGCGAGGGTCGTGAGTTGAGAGCTAATGCAAGCAATGACAAAGTTGTGTAGTATCTATATATCTGTGGAAAAGTTGCCGAGCGTTTTGCTAATTAATTTGCCTCAAATACAACTTCACTCGATTCCAACTTAATTAATATTTCGAAAATGGATATTTGCATTCATCGATTTTAATCAAACACTGTGATGCACATCACAGTACGAGTACAGGTACCATCAAAATTAGCTCTCATTTTAATTAATTACGTAAAACAATCCAGTAAACCTCCTTTTCTGTTCTCGTATCTGCTGACCACTAGAAAATCCACCAGAAAATCTATTAATCTTTTAATATTTTGCAAGCTTGTTTTGGTTAGTTCTCACGGCTCGTCGACCGGGCATGGGTTTTTGCATTTGTAGAAATTATTATTATTATTTTTACTTTGTGTGAATTTCTCAATATAAAAATTGAAGCTACGCAATGTATCACTCGACCTTTGCACAAGTTCATTTCTTTTTACTCCGTGTAATGTGTAATGCGTTTAGCTCCCTATCCTGGCTTCAAAGCGTTTTCAAAGAGCAAGTGATTCATTAAAGTTGTAATACCACACGACACGTCACACAGATGAACACAACTCGCCTGCACAAAAAGAAGGAAAAAACCTGCTGCACAATGTCTCACGTCATGACTTGTCTTCTTTGTTAACCAATTCTTCAACGAACACAGAATGAATGTTCTTGTTAGTCATTTTATTCACCTTGTGATTTTTTTTTTTGCATTTTATGTTCCACTGGTATTAAAACAGCTCCTTTTATTTTTTAAAGAAACTCTGCCTTTTGAAGTGTTAAAGATATAATGTATCCTCTTCCTAGTCTTATTTCTCATAAGTGAAAAGCATGTACATGTACGTACTTCCAGTACTTTACGAACAATAAGTGTGTGGTGCAAGTAAATGCATGAAAGTGTACCGGATTTTGTGGAAGACGTCAGCAACTTAACCTTATGATGCGAATATGTAGACATTTTTACAGTAGTGCAGATGGTGATTACTGATTACAAAGCAGGCAGCCCAGACTTTGTTTTCGATGATGATATGAAAAACATTGCACAGCTGAATGTAACCCCTATCGCTCTCCTTGCAGAAAGGGCGATGTGCATGAACAGAATTGTGTACAACTTGCTTGGGTGCAATGCAACTCCAGAAGAGGCGACGACGACGCAAACGACGCCATTTTGTCGAGGAGCTCAACAAATGAAAACTTGAAAATCATGCAAAGTGCATTATAAAACTTGAAACTAGTTATTTTGGTTAAACACGAGAAACTTTTTGCTTTCACACGCCATTTTGCTCGTACTTAGCCTGGTATGTTTTTGTTTTCGAAACTCGAGCATGCAAACAATAGAATGTATCCAACTAATCCGACTTCCAGTGATAAATGCACACCTTTCGTTTGCCATCGGCAGATAATGAACCTGTTACAAAAGTGAGTGTGATATTTGTGGAGTTCACAAAATTTTCAAACATTTGTGCCTACGTTTTCGGGGGAATACATTAGTTTCACCTTCTGTAAATATTAATTAGGAAAAGTTTGCCAAACAATCCGGCAGAATTTCAAGCATTGGCAAGTTTGAGAACAATGAGAAAAACAGGTTATTCCCCATTTATGGTATCTTTCGCCGTACCTGATGGCTTTTCACTTGAGAAAGTTTTTCGCTACAAAAGTTTCGCTTCTCCATCCAGTCGTGCATGCAGAGAGCGGTGGGCTGGAGTGCTGTGGTGGAACATTTGGTGACGCTTGTTGCGTCGTATTTTCTCACTACTATCAATTATCCTATGTGTACCTTTGCGTGCTCCGTGCTGGTGAGTATATACGCGAACCATTTTATACAACCCTCTTTTGTATGAAGCCAAACAACCACAATTTCTCGCTCCCCCTCTTGACTCCATATTAAATCTCATTTAATGCGTACAATCTAGTCATTATCGTAGTTATCCTGTTCAGATATGTGCTACATACAAAGTCAAGTACAAAAGTCAAACTTGCTTGCAAACTCACAACTAGGCAAGATTGTTTACCATCGTGCCATCACCATCATCCACCTCAAAGTACGTGGAGAAAAACCAGCTACTGGTAATCTTAATTTGCACACGTTTCTCTCTAGATTTTAATTCCAAGCTGTGTGATTCTATCCAAAACTTAGGGGATTGCAAATGTCGATGTAAATGTTCCATCACCTATTTGCATCACAGATTCCAGACCTAGTCAGTCAACCAACCATGGCATGGCATTAGAAAAATCAGCATTATACATATATTCTTATCTCACACGTCTACCCTCATCCTGAAGTGATTCACCAAGCCAAACAACTGCATATAACTTGTGCCTATCTGTGCATGAGTGATACACACCTATATGTTTGCAAGAGGATATTTCTGTGCATTTTTGCTAATTTTGCAATTAGGAACCAGTCTTACAGGGATGGCCGATGAAAGTTCGCATTTTTGTAGTAATGTGATAAGTGATAGCTCGGAAGCACCACATACAGAGTCTCAATGATTCTTCCACCAATTGGCTAAACGCTGGCATGTTTAGGCTATGTATGTGTGTGTATTTACACCTTCAACCAGTTTCGCAATGACGAGCTAATTCAATGCAAAGCTTTTTACACACGTTTACAACTTGAGTTGTTTTCTGTATTGATGTAAGTGTGGCAATAATTGACCCTATAGAGTGCTCACGCTGTGTGCTGACTTGTTGCCAAAAAGTGTAAACGAATATAATAAATATATGTATATAAATCACAACGAGAAAAGTTCAGCCGCTCATACGTGGAGATCAATCTTGTAGGAATAACATCATCAACATGGGCAAACGTAATGTGTTTTTTATGCCTGACCTGACAGATAAAAAAGTCTTGTGGCTTTCCATTTAGTAACTCTGGAGCTAGAGGATGGACAGCCAGAACTATCAGTCTCTGGACAAGTTAGATTTCAAGACTGGTTCAAAGGATTTGAGTTAATCGTTACACGAACAAAGCGACAGAAGCAAGACACACTGGACATCAAGTACAAATGCGATGATTACCAAATACCTCATTTCTCCAGACTGGACGAGGCATGACGTCTAGAAAGACAGACAAAACTGTCTTCACATCAAACCTCAACATGTTTCGCATTGAGCTAATATTAATGAGTGATGTAATGGATTCGTTTGAAGAAACTGCGTAGAAAGTTTGCTCTTGATATAATCCAGAAGAGCGCAAAGACATTGTTTCTATTTGCTGTACACTGAAGCTGCGTTGGGTTAAGAAGTTTTGGGTTTGGATTGTTTGAGTTGTTGTGATAAACAAAACTGTCCACCTATGTAAGTCAAAGTATAGAATCCATACTATGAATGGACTGAAGCGAGAAACAGGCTTTACAGCCGCGCTCGTTACAATAAAAGAGTGTATATATTTACAAAAGCGGTTATTGTTGCAGAATCCCTTACAATATAGACATGACTCGTATTTTTAATATTATATAATATGTTTCAGCTACAGATGTTACACGATTCAGATTACTAGATGTATGCAATGTGAATGCATTTATTCTGTGGTAGTGAGTAGTAAAAGACTCTTTGAACTAAATCGTATGAATATTAAATTTTATTCAGAAGCCCGAGCAATCGATCAACATATTATTATACAACTCTGCTTTCACCTGCATTTGCCAATGATTCAGGTACATTATATTGACATGATTTAACCAGCCAACCATTTTCGTTTTTGCAAAAGCCGAATATATTCATTAAAAACGTGACTATTTCAGTCCGACACAATGCACATGCCGCTATTCTTCGTTGAAAATTATTGAATCTGCCTTCTTTGCTTATAAACATATATATAACTGTAATCCCCATTCATGAATGTATTTATTGGTTTTGGTGAAACTATAAAGTACAAATCCGTGGAAGCTGAGATTTGTTTTTCATAACCCATGTCAGCAACATATTACTATGGAAGGGTACAATATGGGAAAGGAAATCACAACCATTATAACCAGAATAGGCGAGCATAAATGTGCACAATCGAGCTGATGAGTACACGTCCTTCAACCCAGCTTATGAAACCTGGCTTCCATTCGTACCATTTGTTTATACTTCCGTTCAATTCCCACACTTTTTGAATGTAAAAGATATTACCTTTCATTTCCTCCAGCCACTTTCACCAATTTAAACAAGGAAAAGTTTTATTTTTTGTTGTAATAAGCTTTTCTCCGAACAATGTGTTCCTGGTTTCGTTTGACTGTATATGGATTCAACCAACTTTCACTCTATTGCGCCAGACGTACGATTATCTATACACGATACATATTCAAATCTTAAAAAGCGATCGATTTACAGCTTATTATTTTGCTTTAGAGAAATACACCTGAGCTGCTCCAGAGGTAGGAATATTTTGGTTGAAATACAATCTTGTGTCCCATTCAAAGTCAGATAATAGGTAATCAAACCTTTGATACCACTTTTTAAGGTATCAGTTCCCTGTGAATTTTGTCATATTCGAACAATTCACGGATGACTTTGCCTATTCATTTGCTCATTTTGTGTTTTCTATTAGCTACTAAAGCATACATTTTGCGAAGTGAGTTTTTCCACGAAACTTTTAATTGAACCGTGAGGGAAAATCTATTAGCATAGACACGTTTACATTAACTGTAAAGAAACCAGTCTATATTTGGAGATTCGTACTCCAAATGTATTTTAGGTACTTGAAAAGTTTGATATGTGGTTCGAAACTCGTTTGGATAAATTCAACATATACATACAAATCAGTCACTTACAAGAGGAAGCATTTAATACAAAATTGTCATTTTGTTAAAGGAACGTTTTGATATGTGGTTCGAAACTCGTTTGGATAAATTCAACATATACATACAAATCAGTCACTTACAAGAGGAAGCATTTAATACAAAATTGTCATTTTGATAAAGGAAGGGAAACATGGTAAAATACCTACTTATACACTGGCTGTAAACATAACCTCGTAATAATGGACCCAAAACAATGTGAGAGACTTTCCCATTTTTCTCTTGACAAAAACATTGAGAAACTTTTTGTGACTGGTGACACTTGTAACAAATAGAGAAATACGACATGTATTTGGACTCCTATCAGAAACAAAAGAGTTCACAGCACGGGCTCAGAGAAAACAACTTTGTTCTTTACAAATGCGCACCCCATTTCTTGCCTAATCAATATGTACCATATCAATATAGTTAGTAACTTAATCAGCAATAAAGAGTTGCGAAGCAAACAAAGCCCAATAGCACCTCAAGAAGAAAAGACACTGAAGTATCACTCATCTAACTAAACATATAAAACATATTCCTTGAATGTATACATTCAGCTTTTATTTTGGGAAAGTGTCTTCAGCTTTCACCAGAGTCAAGAAGGAGGAACGTTAGGAGAACCATTGAAGAAAAAAGCGCAGACAAGCCGACTCCACCATGGATAATACATGAAGAGCTCTTTCCTTGCGGGAGAAGGTTATAGCAAACATGGAGAATAGGATGACTAACACAGCTATAGAGCACATAATGGACGAGATACATCTACACTTGACATAGGAAAAGAAGGGTATTGCTGTATAATTTTGTTTTAATACTTACGTATGCAAGGGATTATAACTGTCCAAACGATTAACGTACACCCCGTAAAATTATAATCTTTTCCCTAAGAATAATCCATATCAACATATACCTGGCATTCACATTCAGAAGCACACTGTGAAAAGATATAATTTCTACTTTACAGTGTAGACACGCCAAAAAATATATTCTGCATGAGTCACGTAGACGGGTAGGCAACCTTTCTCCACATGAGCTTGAACAATATTCGTTTCCGAGTACAAAGGTGAAAGTGTATAAGGTATGTATATACAGAGCATGAAGTGAAAGGAGAACGATTTCCTGGTATTTTGTCACTTATAGCATGTACATTAATGCCATTTATAGATATACGGAGGACGAAAAGTTGAAAACATGATTCGATTGCGAAACACCCTTTATACAGTCACCATAAGCGTTATATAAAGAGTATGTGCCTTCCTGTAGAGAAAGTGTAGACCAAGGTATTACCAAGAATAGGAATGAGGTACGCATGCAACATGTTACAAAGGCTTCTTACTATGCCATCATATATGGACGACCATATAGGCTTTTCTACCATAACCATCCGACAGTTTGACTGTCTGCTGCTTTTCCCTTTCTTCCTCTTCTTGCTTTCTCCGTAACTCAGTGAGAAGGGGAATACCTCACAATATTTTGGTACGTATTTGGTACTTTCCATTTTTATGCTTTTGTGTACAACATAGCCAACACACATACACAGTACACGAAATTCATGGCTATTGAAACGCATGTCGTCCGCCCCACTTTCCTTGTTTTATGCTTCTCTCTCCTATTCTGTGCTTCCCCTTTGCCAGTCTGACTCGAGCCAGTTGAGCGCTCGTGTTGGTGAATAGACGGTGCTAAAACTGCAGGGAATATAGGAAGAAGGAAAATACACAAAACTTCAGCATTACTTTAGTTCTAACTCTATTTTCAGGGGAAAGTAGACACACACATGTACATACATATTACCTATACAATGTAGCATTTTTATGGTGTACTCTTACTTTCCCTAAGAGTGCACGGGGATGATTCATAGGAATGTCCTTCAAACTGCTTTTTCCTCACAAAAAAAACTCCTCTGCAGTCTCCTTACTCAATATTAGGCTTTCCCTTTTCGCTCTCCTAAATTACAGAGTACTCATTCTATCTCTCAACAAACTACCGACTGACTCAAACAGAACCGGGTGTGCACACACTTGAGCAAGATTTTTATGCACTTGATGTATTTATGGGTTAGCTAATTACAAAGAAATTAGCTTGCTTTTCCTCAGTATCACATTTTCAAAGGAATACTAACAGCTTTCCGCCCTTTGCTGGCACAGTTGCTTAATAATTGAACAAGACGAGAAAAGTTTAAAAGGTTGGAG
>JAHZMW010002128.1:0-15993 GCA_027743745.1 Alloscopus bannaensis | reverse complement strand
TTCAACTAAAGAAAACACACAAGTGTTTACATTATCAACGGATTATGTGTAAATATTTTCGTAGCAGACACTTTTCCACCGATAGTCCCCTCTCTCTAGGGAAAATGCTTGAAATGCAAACAAAAATATATGATGGTATGCACAAACATACAACCTGAGCTATTTTTTCAACCTAAACCTACACTTGTGCTTGTATTCTTTAGTATAGCTGCTAAAATCTCTGTTTGAGATTGTGCAGGTAAAAAAAGTCAAGGATGCACCAACTCAACCATGCTCCCACTAAGGTTCAGGGGAAAACGTTAAACACGATAATCCATTCTGGTAAATAAGCATTTTTCCATGTTTCTTCATGTTGTACACCAACCTTATTACCAAAAACAAGCCCTGTTAATCATCAACTACAGTTAGGAGTTGAGAGACGGCGAGCAATTCATTAAGATTTATTTTGTAAAACGCAAAATGTACAAATCTCTTGTTTTTCGCTAAGTATTATCCTCAACGTTTTCCTTTAAAAGATGTTTGTAGCTTTGAGCATAATATTACACACCTCCCATTACGTCTGACACCTTTGCGGAGTAACAATCATGTTGTACTTAGCGTGTGTGCCCAATTATGTACGTCTCATTTTTAATCCAAATTTAATGGTTTGGAAATATAAAAGGGTGAAAAAAATGTGCACTTGAATTTTTTTTCTTCATCTCTCATAATAACATCCTTGTAAGAAAAAAGTTCTTTTGCGACACAGAGGTAGAGTTTTTTATGCAGACTTCATTTTGGTACGACGTCCGTTAGGTTACTTTCGAAAAGAGAAATGCTCCTATCGCTGATCGCTGGCACTCGGCCCACGCCTTTTGCGTCCCTGAATACGAATTTCTATCAAAAATCGTATATTGTCTTGTCTGTCAAATCCTTTGTAATATTGAGCCTCTAATTAGTAACCTCTGATCCTTCGCACCGACACTCTCATACTGAGATGCGTGTTTATTGGAATGCAAGACTAGAGCTGTATTGTTACTGCGCACAATCGAGCCGAGAAGTGGAGCATTTTTATAAGTACATAGACGGCAATAGGACGCAAATTAAATGTCAAAAAATTCAATTGCAAAGGATTTCATACCGCCACAACTTTGTACAAGTCCTGTATACTTCGAGTTTTGTTTATTTATACCTATATAACATTCAGCGGCAATTAGGCAGACCAATTTTTCTTTTTTGGCGTTATCTGGGGAAAATCAACATTAATTTTATGATCTTGAAAAATGCCGTTGGCCATGCGAGAGGAAAAACAAAGCAGCCACAAAATCCCAAATTGCACATAGACACACACAATGTTGTTTGATGAGTACACTTGCTTCGATTCAATACTGTCTCAAAGTCAGAATGAGAAAGTATGACCTACAAAACAAAAGGAAACTAATATTATATGGAAGACTAAATTTCCTAGGGTTTATCCCAAAGTTGATAAATGTGATCTTGAACGCAGTTCATCAGATAAGCACAATGTCAGTAGTTTGTAACGCGTATATTATATTTGGAATCTGAATTAGTTTTTCACTCGAAACCTAATTAATATTATTTAGAAGTTTTGTGCAAAGCTCAAGGCTTTTAATTTCACAACCTAATATGACGTTTCAGCAACGTCCTAATACAGCCAACAAGATTTATATTTATTTATTTGTCCATTCCTACAGAAGCACATTAGCCGATTAATTTGAGTGTGCAAAATATGCAAAAATATCGCTTGCAGACGACACTTTCTCACATATCAAAAGTATTCTGACTATACAAAAAATATCATTAAAAATGCCTACCCAAAAAACTACCTAAATGTTCCACCTTTTCACCTCTCGAAATTGGAGCCAGAAAAAAGGAAAGGGAACACGCATAAAAATGTGCAAGATGCAAGATTTTGATTAAAGGAAACAATCATATATCACAAATATAGATGTGCACATGGTATGAATATAAACCATTTAAATCTTCCCTAGTTTCGCATTCATTTCACTTCACGATCCACATTCATCACCTCATACATCACTTTCATGTCTAATCACAGTTTGTGTGCTCAATAATATGACAACTTGAAAAAATTGCAGGCTTCTTTCTTCCCCTACAAGTAATACTTGATTCCTTATACAGTTACTCACAACTCGTGAATAAAAGTATTTTTCGAGTGACAGAGTGAGTCGTGCATCCACTGCTGAGTCTCACTCCCAGGGTATCAAATATCTCTGTTGTTTTTTATATCAAGGATGGACAAAATTGCAAGCTGTAAGCTGTTTACCATCTCTCATAATAATCATAAATGATTTTTTTTTCTTCAGTTACATCCCCAACGTTTTTCGCTGCTGACTGCTCATTAGAATAAAGCATTAGGCATAATGGCACTTTGCATAACAAACATTTTACCTGAGGAAGCACCAAAGAGCATTACGTATTAACTTGTTGATTGCTTATAGCAGGAAAGTTGTAACGTGTAATTTGCGTTGGAAAAATCATAATCATTTTACAAAGTCTTTACAAATTTGTATATTATCCTCAATTTCTCAGCACAGTTGCGCCAAAGCTACCAACTCATTTTTTCTGAGTACCATTTTTATGCACCCACTTTTTTAGTAAATGCGTAAGAGTTTTCTGCATGCAAATGAGAAATACGATAGTCTGTTTGCTGTTGGGAAGCCAAAGAAAATTATATTGTGCGTAGTATATTTTAGTGACATAAAATGATGACGATTTGAGATTGTATTCAGGTCCTGTGTTTTGCCCCTTGCTGTGTAACACACACGCTCAATCTATCATCCGTGAGTCTCATTTCATTTTTTAAAAATTTCCCATCCCTTCCTGACGGAAATGGGTGCTCTATTGCAAAATGCGGTAGTTTATAGATTCGTGAGAGCAAAATTGTCAACTTTTGGACTGTATGACGTTTGACTAAAAACGCTTTTGGCTGGCATCATTCGGTGTACAAAATTTGATGAAAATCAAATACACTACTAGGGTAGGAAATATTAGGAATGCAATTTCTCCAGTTCAAACATCAATCTAGCAGTTTACAGTACTCCCTGAAGATCAAAATTTTTATTTGCGACGTTCTACAACAAGCTCCATACAAGAGAAGTAAATGACAAAAAGAAAACATTTTATGTCAAGACACTTTTTGTTCCGTCTTTCTATCTAAAGAATACGCTGAGAATTAGCCAAAGGGAACTGCAAATCCAAATGCAATACTTTGTCCACCACATCAACCCCATCGAGTCGTGGCTTCAACTCAAATCTTTGACAGTTGACTTCGTCATTTATTCACTACTACACGACGCTGTGAATGGGGGAGAGACAAAGACAAAAAAGTGCAAGCGTCATCCCAAAAATTCTCAACGAGTCTCTCGTTTGTATCCGTTAATTCCAATTGACCCAAGGCAAATGTCTGTTTACAAACACTCACGCAAAAGGAGGACTAAGAGTCATTTCATTACGCACTCAGAGAGAATAAGGAAATTGCTTCGAGAGACCTCAAAAAGTCATTTCACCTCGACGAGGAAAGCTATAAACGAAATCAGCGAATAAATTTGTTGTCTTTTTAACACATTTTTTTGGTAGGAGGGCTAATCACGGTGTCATTACATCTTACAAAACTTTATACGCTCTAAAGACTAGTTTCGTAGATGTAGAGGGAAAATCTCGCAGTTTTTTTGTGTTTGAGACGTGTTTATGTGGCCACCGGCTTATTTATGTGAAATATGGAGGAAGGAATCAAGTGGAAAAATGGGTTCGGCCTTTTCATAGCCTTTCGACTGCCTCACACTTTTTACACAAAAAAGTGACACACAAGTTCACAACTGAAAAAAGTTGACCGTTCAGATATTCCCTGATATTTATTAGCCACCTATACAAAAAAAGTCAGTCAGTGGGGAAAATATTTGAAAGAAAGAGATTTGCATTTTTTCGTTCTTTCCTTGTGTATTTTTTATTGGCCGCATATTTTCTTGCAAAAGAAATCTTGAAAAGTTCATCAGAATTTTTAATGTTTCGTCGCTGCCTTTTTATCACCAAAAACGCACAAATTGCAATCTTTCACAAAAACAGACACACACCGCGTAAAAGTACTTTTTTTGCGGTTAGACTTTGTGTGACACATGGTGTGGTCCCTTGTCGACAAGCCGAGATTTTGACTTTTATATATTTTGGCTCGAAGCATCAAAAGAGAAAGATTAAAAGATTGGAGATTATCCCAAAGCGGGTTTTTCTCTTCGATTTTTTTCATTCCTGGCTAATTTGTATGCAGAAAGAGGATTTTGAAAAAAATGTATTGTTTATTGTTAGACTCGTCGACGATTATCGACTCTCGTGGGGAGTCGAGGCTTGTAGTGAATTTCGGTGTGGGATGAGTGTGTATAAATATTTCACAATGAGTGTGAAGAGACGATTGTTGTGTGTCACACATAATTTCACAGGGAGGAACAAGACGAGACGAAAATATTATATTCTGTACACGACTCGGGAGCACCCACGAGCAAATCATTTTTACAACAAAAAAAAATATCATAAAAAATCATTGGGGCTCTCGTGCTTTGTTGACTTCATTTGGCACACATTACAAGCATTACGACGACGGATGCGGTGGCAATCAAATAATTGGCAGTTGACTGTCAATAACTCATAATTACAAGATATGACAGCTACCAGTTTGACAGGCATATTCCTACTTTGCTCATGCAAATGCCATGTGTCACAATGCACAAAGGGAACGACACCAAATTGCCAACGAAATCAACTAATCGAACGCACAGGAATAGGAAGTGAAATGAAATTATTTATGCTAAAACGTAAATGTACTAGTTTTATCGTGTTAAAAAGTCTTCTTACCTCTTAAAAGCAGCCTTAATGAAGGGAAAAATGGGCGATTGCGATTGACTCTGCTTCGTTTAAAGTTTTCACAAATATATACACAAGACCGTTAAGACTTGGGTTTTCCTGTTGTTTTAGAATATATTTATAACTGTAGAAAAATTTACATGAAAAATTTCACAACGAGTCTTTTAAACTGTTTGTTTTCTCACATTTTTTCTACTCAACCCGGCACATATTTTGTAAACGATTGGAATCCAAAGGAAAACATGCACACACATTTACACAGGAATTTTTTCAATATTTTATTATTTCAGCTCTTGAAACACCAGAGAGAGAACACAAATAAACCGACACACTCGTTCCCCACGTTTGACTTCTCTGGAGGCAAGAGTGTGAGAAGGACTTCCTCTCGGTTGTACCTCGACTTGGTCAATACTCTGACTGAAGGCGAGGGATGGAAGAGGGTCCTCGACTTCCATTACCCATTGTCAAGGAAAGATATACAAACACACCGAGAGGATATGAGGAAACCCTTCACCTTCAATTCTCAAAATAAAAGTCTTAAAATTTATGTCCGCACACCTTTCCACACAAACGCACAGGTATACTTTATATCCTCAAGGTAGTTTTTAAAACCTCTATTTTTATCAAAGACGAACTCTATGGGGAAAATCCATATTTCTCTTCCTCCATTGTTGGAGCTGCTGTTGTGGAGCACTTTTCGAAGGGCCGTAAACTACTCATTTTATCGGTGGATTAGAAATGCACACGTTTATTTCTGTGTACACATTTCAAATAATTTTTTTCTTGCCTCTGGGCCACTTGTTGCTCATGTATCCTTATATATTTCTTCCTCGTGTGATCGTGAGTATGAAGAAAAAGTTTTATCAATTTTTTGTATCCGTATTGTGGAGAATGGGTGTATTGTTGCAAGAAAGATTGTTGGAGTTTATAAAAGAAGTGGATCAAGTTGCTCGCTCAATAAATTGTATCAAGATTTCTCAGGGAGACAACTTGGTCGAGCATGATGACAGCTATGAAACCAGGGTTTTGTAATCTTTCACAACTAAAATATACTTTGCTCCTGCTGGAGAAAACTGGATTGTTTTAATGAGCAAAGATATGTAAAAAATATTATTATGAGCACGTATAAAAACGTATTATCAGCTCAAAGCTGTCGAAGAGGAAGATGAGCAATTAAGATGGTTAGCCTCTCGAGTTTGAATTCACACTCGTAAAAGTGGATGACACATTAAATAAGCACTTTTGCTAAGAAAACGTTAAAAAATTCACACGTCTGCGGCAATTACAACATATATTTTCTCTCTGCACGATTTGTATCTTGGAGTTTGCACTTTCCTTGTGCTGAAAAACCTCACATTTTTGTAAGGGTCACTTTTCACGCTTTCCTGGAGACCACCTTGAGATTCCAGGCCACTGTTTGGTATTGACAAAAGGACTGATTTCCCTTGTGTAAAAAAATTCCGAGCGTATTCACTTTCAATCTTGGTGCTCCTCCTTCCAGTTTAAAAATGCATTCTTCTGTCTTTTTGTCCAGAGGAGAAAAACGTCTTTTTTTATTCCTGGTCACACCGGATCTCTGGAGGAATGACATTTATTTGTTCTGCTGAGTCTGTAGGAAACGAGATTATATTACATGACATCCACACAAGCACAAAAACTCGAATCACTCTTACACGTCTCAACTGTTGAGCCACTAAAAAAAGGTACGCATTATTGAGCTCGTATACGATGAGCACACTACACCACCATTTTTGGGCCCTTTCCATCAAACTTTTATATATTCTCTCACAATAACACTACAACAGCACATGTTCCTCTCAGATTGACGACGAGAAGTGCTGCTGGCACTAAATGCTATGGCCTACAAGGTAAGAGGGCCCTCAACGTGGTTATGTACGTTTTTACTGGAAAAATAGCGATTTGCCGTGCATTACGAGCACACATTATCGTGAGTCTCGGCTCACTTAGTTTCTTCCCTATTCTCTCCACCTTACGCCGTACAAGACCACTATATACGAGTTTTGTGTAGCCTGACGAAACTAATAGGTATCCATTGTTGCTCTTGGTGGACCAACAATGCGAATGAGCTCAGACTTGGCTTTCGGCTCTGAAAGTGTGGTGAGCAAGAAGGTTCGCTCAAGACTGCATAACGTGTATTCATTCTTCGTGTAAAAAAAGGTTACGAAGCTGTGAGCAATGATGATGACTCTTCATCCCCATCATCATCTTCGACGATGTGTGCAGTGAGCCAGTGCAGAAGAAAAAGGTAGTGCATATGTGGAATATATATAAAAAAAAAGGATGAAAGCCTGGTATGATGAAGGTTGAAAATGTTTGTTGTTCCTTGTACATTGCTGCTGGTTTCTTTTCGTTCATCTACCTTCGATGAAGAAGAAAGATTGTTCTGACTCACACATAGAATCCTCTTAACTCGTCTGCTCTCATCTTGGAGCGTTACGTTCACACATGGATTGAACAATTGAAAAGGAAACTAACTGCATAAGAGAGCATCAACACGCAAAGAGTGTGCACAAAGATGATTTTTTTTTCTAGAGAGATTCGATTCAATGCACCGTTTTTACCTTTTGGTTTAAGGTGAGGGAAAATGTGTATGCACTATGTACATAAATTCCATGTAGGCATCACGAAATGTTGAGCAAATGCCCGTTTCACATTCTTCAGAATGGGAGACGAGCTTTGTAATGGCCTATGGGCTTTTTAGAAGAGGATGTTATGAGGGCTTGACGAAGAAAAAAAGTAAGTGAAAAAAAACAGAGAAATGCACGCATTATGCATTAGCCATATCATCACACATTGTTGAAGTGATAACGACGACATAACGAGAGGAGAAAGAGGAATGTGTTTTTGTATAGACTAATAACGTTTATAGGTAAATAAACTGATTCACTTCGTTTTACCATTATGCACATTTCCCATAAATACTTTTCACTGCAACTTAAATGAATGTAAGTGACCGGGACAAGTCTCCTGAGTAAAAGCTCATTTCGATGACGTATAAGTAAATACGGTGATTTTGATCAGAGCGAACTTACAAACAGGTACTGGTTTTGTAGCGATAGCTAGTTGAAGAAGTAAAGTAAAGGTTAAGTACGTAGTGTAACATGTTTGTCATTACTTTGGTAGTGCAATATTTTCATTTAGGCGAGAAAGAGAGCACCTTTGTTTTCGCACTAATCGTTTCATAATAACGTTTGTGAAGTAATCACAGAGAAAATCCCTAACAGTAAAAAGATTAGCTACTAGTATACATCACAGGTAGTTAATATGCATGCAAGCCATTATGAAGTTTACAGGAAAGTCACTCTTCAGTGAGAATGCTGCCCTTTCTCTTGGTTCTCAAATGAGTATGCTCTACCACACAAAAATAATATCAATAATAAGGTATTCAAACTTTGGCTACTCAAAGAGCCAAGTAAAACTCCGTATTACCCGTATATACAAATAAGAGCTGAATGGAAATTGTGGCACTGACAAAGAAGCTTGAATATAGTGTATCATCGAAAGAAGCTCGTCACAGCCGTTAACCATTGGCTTTACTGTTTTTTGTTGGTGTAATATATTTTATATTACTTTGGCTGAAGGGAGAGAGAGCATTTTATGGAGCGATTACGGACAGTTGTGCATTCAGCTTGGAGAGGTGATGATAATGATTGCCTTAGCTCACTTCAGTCAAAAAGAAGATGATGACCGAGTGAAAAAGGGCCTTTTTGAGCGTTTGTAAAAATGCCGTCTTTCTTTCTGTCTCTACACAAAGTGCATATACATTCGTGTATACGCTAAAGAAAATTAGGGATAGAATTATTATTCATTCTTGGTTTTAGACTGATGATTACACGCATGCAAAAGGAGGAAGAAGGAATAAAAGGGAAAAGGTTTATGGCATGTTTTTGGTGCTCAACTCTGTTTACCTCTCCATCGTCCGGCGAGAAAATGCATGCTTTACACAAAGTGCAGACTCAAAAAGGCTTAACGATGAGGAATGACGATGCGCTTTGTGATTTCTAGCTAACTAGGAACGTTTTATATCGTTCCTTAAAAAATACTACGAAACAGGTGAATATTACTTCAATTTTTATAAGCACCTGCTTTTTTCCTGTGGAGCGTGTCTGAGTGCAGTGCACTGTGAAACCATGTCCATCCAGCGGACGTGCCAGGAAAAAAAACAGAATTTCTGCGAGAAAAAAAAACGAATTGTTGATTAAGCTCAAAAGAATGCGTGTACATTGTACCTTCTCGTCTCACAATTGAAGAATTGCTAGTTTCTAACCCATTTTGACCTTTATGAGACGCGCGTGTGATGGATGAGAGAGAAAGTCTAATGAGAAACGATGGAGTGTGTGTATGACGTGTACTTTCTCTAGATAAGCTTTTGTTGATGTATGTTACACGCTTATTTATCGCTCTGCAAACTCCTTTCTGAGCGCATCTCACAATGATGCACAATGACCGATATGTCAACACTCAAGTGACAAGGTGAAGGTAAAAGGCAAATAAGGTGACATGAAATATGAATGTGGTCATTTTAAAGGAAACACGATGTACCATAAATTCTGCATTTTTTTCGCCAGTATCTGAAGACTGACAATGACAAAGTAAGATGCATTGTCAAAGGATAAACCGGCAAGGTTAATAATAGGTTATGAGTCAGATTGAAGGGCAGACGAAATGCTATTTCTCTTCGCGATATTGATTTAGTAATTTTATAGTGCAGCGGCAGGTGTGTGGTTGCCAATTTTCTGAAACTTTTTCTAACTATTGTGGTTTTTCATAATTGGCAATATTACACAAAGAGAGCTCTCCGTAGTCCGTATGCTATTTAATGTAGACTGTCCGAGTTGGTTTGCGTATCCTCCATGAGCGGGTGAGATTAAGGTCGAGTGCCTCTGTGCCCTTCATCACCTAGCGAGGATTGTATCCGCCGAGTCAAAGGACTGCGACAGGGTTGAGAGAGGGTGAGAAGATGGATTCATCTCAGGATCTTGAGCACAGTATGCGGCATTTCATCATATTTGGGAAAGTAATCGGATTATATCCCTCCTCCTTTCCGTGGTACTCACTCCTTATCCTCCAACTGTCTCAAAGATTCAAGAAGACATTTGAATCTTGGTAATTCATTGAGAAATAATAAAACCATTTTGTTTTGTGTTGAGGTTCATGAAACTGAGCACAGGCACGCTCGCCTTGGTCTGTGTCGTGGACTGGATTGGCTTCCTTGTGAAGCCATCACCTCCTGGTTACAGGCCAGCGTATGACATTTGTGGCTCCATTGGATCACCTCAGTTTTACTCGATCGGCACGTTTTGGTCTGGACAAAAACATTATTTCGCACATTTGTTGAGCACAATGATGTGTTATTACTCACACTGTCTTACAATTTTCACAGCTATTTTTATATCCAAAAGTATCACTCGAGGCTTGCCACATTTTATGAAAAGTGGAAGCAAACGCCACGACTCAGTCCTGACAAAAATCTGACGCTATTTATTAACTGGACTGCGGGACTCATTTTGACGTCTGCGATCCTCGAGAATATCACATTCCACTTTAAACTTTTCCCAACATTCGGTATTAAACATCAAATTAAATGATTAGCATGCTTTTTTTAAAGTGAATATGACGTTTTATAAACGAATTTTAGACAACTCTCGACCAAGTCACGAGCAAAATCTCACCTCATTTCAAGTCTACTACATGCGATCTCACGGGTATTGGTCTTATCTGATCCCTTTCACCCCTTTCCAAGGAACCCTTCTGCTTATCACCAACAAACTCTCTTTGTACGCCTGGAACTACGCGGACCTCATGGTAATCATCACCTGTCGCGCCTTACGCTTCCGCTTTCAAGCCCTGCACGACAATATAGGTCGGCCTTCAACTTCTCTCTATTATTTCCTACTAATCTCAATCCTTCATGAAGTCTTCATAAAGTCACAAAAGTCACGAAGTGTGAATCCCTCTGATAAGACATTTCAGGCCCACTTTTCGCCGTCCAACGTCACGAAAACTTGACTAACCTAATGAGGTTACTTGAAGATTACCTGTCGCCACTCGTCTTGGCTTGTTTGTACCAAGACTTTTACGCAACTTGCATGCAGGTAGAAAAATCATAGTTTATACCTTCTCACAAGATATATTATCTTCTAAAATCAACATATCCTTTTTTCTCTTGTTTTATGCAAAAAAAATAACCAAGTATTTATGCCGACATTTGAGAATTCTGGTTTTTAGCTATATAAGCGTTCTTTCATTCTAAAGTTGCACATGTGGCTGACACCTTCAGAAAATCAGCCTCTCATCCATACGATTTACTCGTTATGGTCATTCTTTCACTTGTTGGTCCGCGTCTACCTGCTTTGTTACCAGGCTTCGAAGTTGTATGAGATCTCGGTGATGCTTCATCATCGCCTCGTTCACTTTGGCTCGACGCACGTCACCGATGAGGATGACGATTTGGCGAATAAGGTCCTGCCAGATAGAATTGACATAATTATCTAAATGCATGAAGACCCAAATTTAATCTATTTTGTTGATTTGTAGATTAGTCGCCTAGAACAATCTGTGAAACGACCTCTGGCTATTTCTGGACACAAATGTTTCTTCATTACGAAACGCTTCTTCCTCACGCTCATCTACGTCGCTTTCAGTTTCGAAATATTCCTCCTTCAATCCCAGCAACTTAAATGCTGAAGAAAAATAAATCTCCCTGTCAAAGTTAAAATGTCTGGCTACAACTGTATCGAATTGTGTCTGCCTCAAATGTGAATTGTAAATTTGCGATGACGGCTTGATCATAAAGTGAAAATTGAATTTGGTCTTGAGGCAAAGAATGATATTATTACATTTGACTTGAGCCCAAGAAATCGTGAGGAACGCATTACGAAAGGAGGCAGACACATTACCAGAGGGTAGTATGCAAATTTTTTTTGTTGCATTGCAATCGTCCATACACCTTGAAGCCTAGGATTTTTGATTTGATAATAATCCGTGCCTATTGTAAATCCATTAGAGAAGAAACAAATAAATATAAATCTTGTGATGTGCAAATTGGCATGAAGTTTTTTGGCAACCAAATATGAGAAGCACTGTATATATGCACTTTAGACTGATAAGAAGAGAACATCATATAAAATGGAGGATCAATGCCATGCTGTGCGTTTTAAAGGATTTTGTTGTGGCAGCATGATAAGAACGCGGATGGATTGTCATAAAAAACAGAAGAAAAAAAGAGTATAAATTACAAAGGAATAGATTGCATTAAGAAAGGTTTCCTTTGTTCTTTTAAAGTTTGCCGTGACTCCACGAGCGAGAGTGGTGCTCGCTTATTAACTTGGAAAAAATATGAGCTCCCTTCGAAATTAAGAAGAAACGGAGAAAAAATCTAGAAATGGCATATGGCACCGCAAGAAACAGTGCCACCTCCAGATAAGAATACTTGTCAGGAAACAGAGTTTACAGCAACAAAGGTAAATGGTGATGCTGACTCACTGATGAGCACTAAGACCTCGGAACCCATGGAGATCGAGCCAGTGAATTCGACACTGTCAAAACCTGGCGGTTCTTCGACACAGGCACCTCCGAAGGATGACGAGAACATGCAAAAACGAAGAAAGAAACGACGTAGGGGTGGCAGAGCAGTTAGAGAGAGACGTGACAGGAAGCTGCAGAAGGCTACTGAAAAGGAGCCAGAGCGCTTAAGGACCGCTCTCACTGATCAGTCATCTCCAAATGAAAATGGAAGACGTGCCGCATCAGAGGGCACCTCCCAATCACTGCAAGAGTATGTTCGAAGTGAACGTCAAAAGGCAACCTCAATTGAGAAATGCCAGTGTCAAACCGAGCAAACTACCTCAAATGTAGTGGATTCAACTGCCATCAAACAAGGCACATTCACTCCCCGTACAAACACTAAACGAAAAATGCAGGATCGCTCTCCCCAGGAAGATTCCCCAAGAGTTCTGAAACGAGGTGGAGCACAAAATCCTGTCCCATATAACAAAGCTGCCTCGGCTACGGTGGTAACCATCACCTACTCAGACCACGGTCAGAAGCCAGTAGCAAAAGAAGACTACGTCGAATTCGAAGAGGCACTGGTCAAGGAACTAAGTGTGGAGACTGACGAAATGCGGCTTCAATTCGAAAAGACAAGGCTCAACTTAACTGGCCAAATTACGATTTCGTGTTGTAATCAGCCCACAGTTGAATGGCTCTTGGAGAAAACTGGACAAGTGCTGAACGGACGATTTCGTGCCTGGAATGCACTTCCTCAAGAATTACTTTGGAAAACGTTCACAGCACTGATTCCTGAAGCCAAACAGCCAAGTCCAGAAAACATTTTAAACACAATCCATCATCAAAATAAGTCCTTGGAAGCACTCCAATGGAAAGTGCTCCAAGTCGTTCCAGTGAAACAAAAAATAAAACCAAATAGCACCGGAAGTAACAGTGATGTGCCAAAAACCACGGGCACTCACGACTTTCAACCGAGTGCTGGTTTTATCGTATACTTTCGGATACCACAAAGTGCCATTGCCAAGCTGGATGAAATTGAGCGGAGACCACGCTATAAACTTCAGCGCTTAGGCACTTTCCGGTCGTCCAAAAACCCTGCAATGAGTCAAAGTGGGAGACTCCATGTAGGTAAATCGAAATAACATTAAAAAATGGTACATACAATATACAATTCGCACAGTGTGTGGAAAATTGGTAGCAATTACCAAACTTTCCCCACACAGTGCAAAAGCAATTACACACATATGTTTCCTATGGCATGTACAAAGACAGTTTATGCCTGGAACAGAGTGTGCTACAAAAACATATCTTTAAATCAAAACCTAATATGTATTTTTACTAACAGTCTGCCAGGACTCGCGCATTCCCACAATGCACGACTGACCGTAACTGCTGTTCACAAACCTTGGAGTGCTGACACAATACAGCGCACACAGTCAACAAAAAATCAATTTGATGTAGCCAACCTGGAAATCTGGGCTCACATTAAATTGAAAAAACAAACAATAAGCAATTTCAAATGCCAATTGAGTGCATTCAACTAAATATGCACCGATGTAAAGCCGCCACAGACAGCATGAAACAATTGCTGTTTGAAAATAACTGCAGCTTTGTGGCGCTCTTACAGGAACCGCATTCATATAAAGGACGAACCTGCGGTTTAAGAGGAACAGGAAACCAAATCGAAGTAGGCACAACACAGTTTCCACCCAGAGCAACCTTAATACTCTCCAGAGATATCAGATTTTGGCCAATGGCTGATTTCCTAAGTCGGGATCTCGCTGCGGCTATAATTCTGATTCAAAATTGGGAGTGTGTTGTTGCTTCAGTGTACATGCCTCACGACTCAAATCAACATCCATCAGAACTTTTCATGAGGCTGGTTGAGTACTGTGAAGCGCGTAGGCTTCCACTGATAGTGGGAGCAGATGCAAATTCACATCATCAGCTTTGGGGAAGCTCGGATATTAACGAACGTGGTGATGAACTTGTGCAGTTCCTCGCGAATACAAGCTTGCATGTAGCCAATCGCGGTCATGCACCCACTTTCGTTACAGCAACGAGAAGTGAAGTCCTGGATATCACGCTAGTTTCAACCGGTCTATTAGACTGGATTACCGACTGGCACGTGGATCCGGATGACTCCTTTTCTGATCATAAAATCATACGGTATAAAATCAATCAGTCAGTAGTGCCAATTTATTACCGAAATAGAAGGCACACCGACTGGGATAAATATGAAAAATTAATTACAAACCGCCTCAGCCTACTTCCAACAGGTGAGATCAACTCGACGGGTGATCTAGAAGGGAGGGTGGCTCAGGTAACTGGTGCTATGGTCCAGAGTTTTCAACAGAGTTGCCCTGTAAAAAGGTTGCGACCAGGTAAAAAATCTAACCCTTGGTGGAATTTGAATCTGGCAGAAATGCGCACCACTAACAGGCGACTCTGTCGGAGATCCACCAGGAGTGAAGAAGAAAAGGACGATCACAAACGCCATAGGAATGCATACACCAAAGCAATCCGTCGGGCTAAGCGTACAGCGTGGCGTGATTATTGTAACACAATTGTACAATACTCTGACGCCGCCCGTCTGGTGAAGCTTCTAAGGAGCGATCCAATGGCAAAACTCGGGACCGTCGAAAAATCTGACGGCACGAATACACAAGGAGCAAATGAAACGCTCAAAGTATTACTACAAAATCATTTTCCTGATGATCCTGGCGATGCTGGACCGGACGTGTTCGGCGATGCTATTATGGATCTCGAAGAAAGTGCTATAACTGAGCACAAAATTGAAGCGGCAATGCGCTCTTTTGGCTCCTTTCGTGCAGCTGGCCCTGATGGAATCTTTCCAGCTCTGTTAAAAGTAGCTGGAAATTCTCTGTTGCCGCACGTCCTGAATATTTTCATGGCATGTCTACGGCTTGGCTATACACCAATTGCATGGAAACGTGCGACAGTTGTGTTTCTGCCCAAGCCAGGCAAACCCAGTTATCATAAAACCTCTTCATGGAGGCCTATATCACTAACTTCTTTTCTTTTAAAGACGCTGGAAAGACTGGTTGATTGGCGTATCAGGACTCCCGAACTGGTAAGAGAAATTGGTGACGCCGGCCAGTTTGCCTATCTTCGGGGCACTTCCGCGGAAGCAGCTATTCACAGGATTGTAACGCGCGCCGAAAGGGCCCTCAGCATTGGCGAGTTCTACTTGGTAGTTTTCGCCGACATTGAGGGCGCTTTCAATAAGGCGCGTTTCAGCGAAATCACCAAAGCGCTAGGACAACTAGGAGTCCCGCTTATATATAACCGCTGGATACAATCAATGTTGCGTGGTAGAATATTGCAAGCAGGAACCAACAACACCTGGAGTTGTGAGTTAGAAGCCAAAGCTGGGTGTCCACAGGGCGGAGTTCTTTCTCCGCTTCTGTGGAATTGTTTAGCTCATGGGCTCCTCACAAAATTAAAAAACTTATGTCCAAACAGTCAGCAGGCGTTTGCAGACGACGTGGCGCTGGGGCACATGGGATCAGACTTTTCCACACTTCGTGCCCTAGCACAACAACAACTGAATGAAATGAAACGCTGGTG
>JAHZMW010002127.1:0-13010 GCA_027743745.1 Alloscopus bannaensis | reverse complement strand
AACTTGTTTTCATACCGGCTATGTATTAAGAAACGCAAAACGCACGTTTATTTGCGTTTCGTAATACATAGTCGGTATGAAAACAAGTTTCTAACCGTCAAAAAAAGCTCAGCGATTTCTTTGTCTGAACGCATCTTTTAAGTGACCGAATTCAGATTGCTGCTCATTGACAAACTTAACACATCCCGTTGTTGTCAAGTACCGACAGGCTAATTTAAGAAATAAAATCAGAAGAGCTTCTTTCTCAGCCAGATACTTTTTGAATGGTAGTCGTTTGGGTTCCACAATATTTGACGATAATTAGTAAACACGGTATAATCCAGTTTTCCAAAAATAAGACACAAAACTATCTTTAACCCCACCGAAATGATACAATGAATACTCATCTTTCCTGGATATTTTTCCTCCATACAGCAAAATTGGTTGCGTACATACATTCTGGTCTTGGGAAGTTGAGGTAGTCCATAATGAAACCGTTAAATTTTTTCTGTATGACATCCTCTACGACACGTGGTACTAACAGCACCACGTATAGTTTTCCTCGATGCTTAGCTTTTTCTGCTTGAACCTGACTGTACTCCAGGAATACATTTGCAATGTAGTTATCCATTTCTGCATTCTTTAAGACACTTGCAATGTTCCAGAAAGTAGGATTAATTGAAGCAAGTAGATGTGAAGGTCAAAAATAAGAAAAAATCATTACAATACTTTTAAATTGACAATCATACATTCCGAAAATGCTAAGCAAAAAATTCTTTAAAAAACAAGCAGTTTTTTGGTGGAAATGGCGAATGTTGATCACAAAATTAAAAATGCCTGCACAAACATACTTGCTCATCGAATTAAGTTAACGCTTTCAATTGGTGGAATGCATTTTAACTGCATTTTTGTCATAAGCACTAAATCTTTAGCGTCGTTTAATTTTTAAAATTTGGCTTTTATATTTATTTGAAGTTATCTACGTTTGTATGGTAGGGATAATACCCCCATCTCATATTTGTCTCTTAATAAATATTGATCAATACCCACCATTCCACCTATTTCTCTAATGCTGCTCACATAGTACAGTATGTGAGTGAGCATCATATTATTACCACTTTAGCTATAAGTCACTATTAAACAACGTGTGAACCAGTAGGGTGTTTAAATTAATACTCGTCTAAAATTTTAATTTTTACGTACATGCACTGAATTAGGTTCCTTTCTTGAACAAGTGCTCTCGCCAGTTGTATAGAATTTCACGTTCTTAAATGAACCTCCCACGACGGTAAATAATATATTCGTCGGAAGTACTTATCAAGCGCTTGGTTTGAATGTAAAAAAACTTGGTCACAATGGTCGTCCGAAGACCTAGATTTCAACAAAATGCTGTACAGTTATCTAGTCTTGTAGTATTTGACAACAAATTGTTCTCAACTAAAAACTGTGCAAAAATTTGATTGTCAATGAATTTAAATTTTCAGCTTACTATCGTTGAACGCTGTTACATTTTTTTCTTCGAAGTCGGCTTGACCAAGAAAAGCTGCCTCCTCTGGATACATCGTTAGATGAAGAAAAAATGCAGCAAATGATCCGAACCCGACATTGCATAAACGACAGCGGTAGTTAACTTTTTTGGATTGTTGTGCTCTTGTTGGGTGGACAGCAATAAGGACTCCAAGATGTTTAATACAAAGTTTTTGAAAGAAACAGATCCTCTGCTGGTACCACTCATTCGTCGCAAACCTATAAACGGGAGAGTGGGAATGTTCGTGTAGAAGGTAAGGGCACGTGCCTTCAATGGAAATTTGTTTAATATTTTCAAGGTCGGGAAGTTGAATTTGCTGGATGCCATCGTATGGATTTGGGAGTCCGTTTCTTTCAAAATACTGCTGCATATCCACCACGCTGATTTGCACAATATTCTTTTCATCATACACGGCACTTTTTGTGCCTGTTTGGCACCTGCATTTTTTTTGTAAATGGACTTCCACCTGCTGGTGAGTGACATCGTTTGCAATTTTAAGTTGTGAATACTCATGTGGCTTTAACCATGATGAAAGGGATAGAGGTGCAGGGCCAGGTGGAGGTGGTCCGTGTGGAGAAGGTGCAGGTGGAAAAGGTTCATTTGGAGAAGGTCCAGGTGGAGAAGGTCCAGGTGGAGACAGCACAGGTGGAGAGAGCACAGGCAAATTTTTTGGAGAAGGAGTTGACGGAGGAGTTGGGGGAGGAAATGACGGTTGAGTTGACCGACGTGTTGACAGACGAGTTGGGGGAGTTTGTGGAGGAGTAAGCGGCGGTGCAGAAAGTGGAGACCCGGTTGGAGGAGTAGTGGAGATGGTGAGTCGCCATATAACATGTACGTAACGCAATGCCTATTCGGGGCTCCAGATGTATTCAATACTTCATTAAAGCTTATTTGGGTGATTACGGAATCATCGCATGTGTACCATGTCCCCCCGTAGTTCACATGGGACCTATAGTGAGCGCTTTGATCGCCAACATCACCCGGGCCTGGGCCCGTATTTCAAAGTCTTAACCCCAGAGTTACCCTAGCCCCGGAGCAGTGTTAAAGTTGGGGTTAAGTCATACTTTGTATACCCGGTATACCCTTACCCCACAAGTCTGAATACGGCCCCAATGAGCAATAATTCCGATAAGGTGGCGGTTGAAACCATTGAAATTTTCATTTAGTATAGCCACGGATGTCATCAATGAGGAAAAATTTTCTTCTTCTTTAAACACAACAGAATTACACAGTTTAGTAATAACGTTGCCTCTATGGTGCCTGGTTCTATTAACTAATATTTGGAAGTATTTCGGCAAATGCAACAGTTGCAGATCATTGTTATAACGCTTTAGAGCTGTGATCAAGGTTGTGCTTTCATTTTCAGCAGGTGAACATATCATTTGGTAGACCGTTTTTCTCTGATTAGTCTGTGTGTTAAGTATTTCAATCTCCAATTCTCGTTTGGCTTGTTCCAGTTCAGGACGATTGAAAATGTTTTCCATAACTTTGTCTTTCAAGCATCTATAAAATGAAAATTAAAATTTTTTTGATGTAATTTGTTCAGTTTTCGCATTGTATTTTTTCCAGCTAAAACCTCCACGACCTTTGCATTGTATATCTGTGTGTGTTCATCACTTCAGATTTCTCTACGTGCACCACGGTATATTAAATTCCCCTTGCAACATGCTTATTGATTTCGTTTTCAACCATCCTGGTCACACAATTATCTTGAATCGAGATGAGACATGTATAGAATATTTTCGTTGTCGAAATGTACGCATTAAAGGGAGCATTTATTTTATAGACTTGCTTGGACAGATAAAATTCCTCCCAACTTAACCCTTTGCTAAAATATGTTTTTAGGGTCACACAGTATTCGTCTGTCTTGAGTCGAGATAAGCCATGTATAGAATATTTTCGTTGACGAAATGTACGCATTAAAGGGAGCATTTATTTTATAGACTTGCTTGGACAGATAAAATTCCACCCAACTTAACCCTTTGCTAAAATATGTTTTAAATGTGTCACAGTATTCGTTCGTCTTGAGTCGAAATAAGGCATTTATAAAAATCTCAGCTTAAGAAATGTACGCATTAAAGAGAGCATTAATTTTAGAATTGCTTGGACAGATAGGATTCCTCCCGACTCAACCCTTTGCTTAAATAAGTCTTTAGTATGTCACACAGTATTCGACTGTTCTGAGTCGAGATTAGGCATGTATAGAAAATGTTCGTCTTAACTTTTGTACATTACTTCAATGTAACAATTTGCAATATTGAGTTTTCATTTTATGCAAATGTATTTTAAGCATTGCTGCATTGATTCTTGGACAAGTCATATTTAGTATCCTGATATAATACTTTCTATTCCTTATAAAAAGACCTTGTGTATTTATGAGTAAGTGTTATTATTTAAGTTGTAAATTTGATGACTACTGTTTCACGAAAAAAGATGACTGATGGATCCGTGATGATGAAGGGAAAAGCAGATCCAGAAGTAGAACCAGAGGTAGAGGAGTAGATAAAGTAAAAAAACGTTTTTCAGTTGTGCCTTTCTGAAGACGATCTATCAATTAGGAGGCTAGGTAGTCAATTAATGTACAACTATTATTTATGCATTTAGTTTGAACTAATTTCCAATCAATCTAGATGAACTAGGAAATAAAATACATATGGCTATGTTACGAAGTTTTAAAAAATCCAATTTCAGTCTGCCTAAAGGTATGACACAAACTAAATACTTATTGTACATTTACTTCGTGGTTACTATCTAGCCTCCTAATTGCTAAAAAGCCTTCATAAAGTGGCCACTGAAAAGCGTCACTCTACGTTTAAGTCTCTTTCTCTGAATCTGCTCTTCCCTTCTTCACCGATCCACCAGTCATAATTTTTCATGAAGCAGTAGTCATCAGATTTGTGGTCACGATGCGGCATACTGTATGCAAAATAATACATGAAATTAATACCTACTTGACCATACACTATTTATTGATCACTTGTCATTCATATTATTATTTATGAATATTCAGTGGAATCACACGAAAAATATAATTTATTCCCTTTCCACTGTACTCTGAATGAAATACATTGTGCTAATAGCAAAATTAACAAGACAAAATAAAACCTCCTCAGAACAATGATTATTCTTCTGCTGTCTTTGTCGTTTAAGAACATCAACTATCGATACTTCCACTACCAACGCAAGTTTGCAAACGTCAATATTAAAGAATAGTACGTGGGGTTGGGGATTGCATCAATCCTGTTCTGTATCCTATTAGCAACTTTACATAATGCAGTGCGAATTTAATATGCTACGGTGGTTGCTGTTGCAAAACATAATTCCAGCCGGAAATTGTCTCATATACCAAAACACTCGTCTCGTCACGTCACACTGTCATACAATCATAAAAATGATGGTCAAGCCAAAGGAAAGAATGAGAAATGACTCCGATACGAGTCACGAGAGAACAAAGTATCTGTCATGATTTTTTTCCTTTGTTTTAAGCTCTCATGCTGCTCGCATTATGTGTAATGTCCTGCAAAGCAGGTTTTCATCGGAAACAGCAATTCTGAATGGATTGGAATTTGACGGTGTTGGCTATGATAAGACTTGAGGCTTCGACATTGAGGCATTTATAATTCGCGTTAATTTCCGCCGAGCCAGCAAAACTCTGGGAAAATCCTCGTCTTGATTGCTAGCAAAGCGATTCGTTTCATGAATGACCAATGAGTGTTTTACTGTGATGACGTGATTTTTGTCGCACCATCAATCTGCTTTCTTTTGCCTGCAAACTTTTAGGAAACTAAAAGTTCATTTTGCCTAACTGTAATTCTCACTCTCAATTAAGTTGTACAATTTTGCAGGCCTCACCTTCGTAAATGGTGCGAGTGGCAATGTGAGTAATGAAGCGCATTAAACTAACCATGGATTAAATACATTTTTCTTGGTTTGCAGACACTTTGTTGATAAATTGATACTAACACATCATCACTTACACACTATTGACCCTCACACGCTGTACTTATTACGAAATGTTAAGAATGATACACCGGAAACATCCTTTTCACAGCATCGTTTACCTCGGTTTTTAAATGCACTTATCTGATGTCATTGCAACTGCATTACGTTCTGCGACAGTTCTCACGGACCCCATTTATAAATTACAATGCTCGTAGTGATATTTTCTCATTTTTTTACATGAGTGAGCATCATGAAGCAGCGTAAATATTATTAGGCATTGCTCATTCACAAAGTGGTGCAATTATAAAACATTGATAATCACATAATCAGTAAGGTAAATAAACCGGAGTGAGAATAAAGTGGTGTTTCAATGACTGATTGACTGTATCTGGTGTTGCGGTGAGTGGTGCTTACTCATTCCTCAGAGCTGACGCATTCTTCAGATTAAAAGTGCATATCAAGTGAGTGACCAAGTGGTTGGCAATGTTTGGGGTGTAAAACCATTAATAACACATTAACAGAAATGAACTTCCGTGGTTCGTCCACAAGAGCTGGATAAACTCTGAGTGAACTCCAGACAGGAAGGACCAACGCGTAGTGAACACGCGATTTAAAGCAGTTTCTCGTGTGGTGTCCATTCTGACATACAAAATAATATATAGCTAAATTCGTGATTTGTGGGCAAATCTTGTGGTCAGCTTTAAGCAAGAAAGTACTTTTCAACAGGACATGGTTTCGTTCTACCTTGCGGCTGCAGCACAGGGTGGAGCCCTTTCGTGGCCTTGAACACGCGTACCTTTTGAAGAAAGCTGAACCCTTCCATTTAATTTCGTCGACATAAATCGGAGAAAGCTTGTATTCTGGGCGGATTCCGTTGTGATTGTGATTATTTCATGCGTGCATGCGAAGAAATTTATAGTCCATCAAAACCCAAGGCCAGCCTCAAAGAGTATAACACTATTATTAGTCATGAGATTGAGCGGAAAGTGATTTAAGTGAAAAATGCCATCGTGCTCCGTATATGCATCGAGGTAGGTACGCTCACATTTTGCCTCCCGGATTCTCTGCACACATCTTTATTCCATCCTGCCTCCGCCAAGGTTAAGGTCAAATAGTTCATTAGTTTGGTCGATATAAAACGCTACATTACGTACGTCAGACGATCTCAACAAATTGAAAAAACAAAAACCAAACTTTTTCTCTCCGTAATTTCGCCAAGCACTCCTTTGTACGACAAACATCTAGCGAAACGAAATTGTTTTTCCTTCACAATCCAAATCTATTCCAAATTCCAATAAAAACCTTTCCCAAACGTTGTCGCTGCTGGTGGTATGCATTTTACAGAATTGCCGTGAGAAAAACCCATTTTCTTGGCAAATTTTCCACTTTTCAAATCCTCACTCCTCCATCAAAAATCATCTTTGAAATTTGTACAGAATATCGTACATTTTAACTGCATGCATTTCGCACACATGCAACCCATGTGAAGTAAAAAAAACTGTGATTTGAGAAGTGAAGCATTTCATTGTGCCATCCAAAAAATAATATGCATACCATCCCGCATGAGCTCTCTAGCGGTCAAGTTGTCGAGAAGTAGAAAAAAGCTTATTGAAAACTTTTGTCCGCGACCGTTGCATCAAATCTCCGCTTCTTACCAACAACAAAAATGTGTGCAGTAGGTACGCACACACACAACAATCTTCCATTCTCTTTGGGAAGAAAAATTCATTTCAGTTAGAAGAACGTAGTCCGTTTGTTTCTCACACATTTTGATATATCATCTACATACATCCAACATTCCTATACCATTCACACACTACATACGATTAGGGATGTCTTACACAAAAGCACCTTATCCTAAATGTACTCCATCCACAAAGCATTGGAGAGAACCCAGAATTTTTCATTATTCTCACATATACAAACTACTTCTACTCCTTCAATGCGAGTCCTTTCAATTCCTTCACACTCACACATTTTTCTCAACGTTTCCACATCTTACATCCTCGAAACAAGGATGACTGAGCTGAGAGTGGTATTGGTCAGTAAAATACTGAGAACAGAGATAGACTGAAGTGAACATTGTCTCTCTTATTTTTTGAGTCACATACGCAGAGAGACGATATATGTGTGCTCTCACAACTTTTAAGTCACAACATACACACTTGTGTGAATGTGCATGTGTGATTGTAACGTAGAGAGAAAACAGGCCTACATTTCGCTTATGGGATGGCTTACCATTTACACGATGTTCATGATGGTGACTAAAAAGGTAGGCAACTTCTCTAACAATGGGATAAGGTGTATTTCTCACCTGAGCCATTTTTTTCATATACATAAGCGCACTGAAGGAGGAGAGCCTTAAGTGAAAATAGTTTCACTCTACAATAAGAATCTTTTAAGCGTTACTTTTTTGAGTTTGTGTCTGCTCTCCACACACTTTAAGTTACCTTACCTTTTTATTGCCACCATCATACCATATACATACCACCTCATTTTTATTACATTGTTAGTCCTGTTGTATACTATTTTTCTTGTCTCTTCCTTTGTAAAAAAATGCGAGGTTAGCCTCCGTTATATCTTGTCAGTATTTTAAAGATGATCACCACGATGATAAAGTGTGTTTTATTAGCAAAAGTCCCCAATTGGTGACCATATCTCTGTAATCTGTACACAAATAAAAAGAATATAGCACACACAGTAATACAACACAATATTTGTCATCATGATGAAGGAGATATATCAAGATCTATAATAAAGTAGTATGTATTCGTTTGTGCTAATCCCGAACCGACTTAATGAGTTCTCATCGACTTGTGCCTGTAACACACACGACATTGTCATCGTATCGACAACAATTACGCTGCACTCCTTTTAACCGTTGTGTGACTGAGAGGCGTTTGTCCACAATGTATTTTTAAGGGGAATTCAACAATATTTTAAAACTTTCTGTACTTAATCACAACAATTTTTGAGACGTGTGTTGTTTACCTAATTCAATTTGGAGGAACCGTCAAAAAGAAAATCTTCAGAGCACAGAGACAAAGTGATTTTTTTTCGCAAAAATATTTTATCGTTTCGTAATGAATGAAAAAGGAAGGGAAAAGAGAGACATGTAAAAAAGAGAGAGAAAAGAACCTGTTTTAATTTTACAAAAGCTTTTCATTTTGTGTGAGGTTTATTATGGTGCGGCGGACCTACATTTTTTAAACATTCACTTCCATAGAATTGCGACGTCTGTCTGTAGTTTGTGGAGGAATGTCGCGTTTTTAAGTAGAAATTAGTAGATTTTCTCTACAGTTTCGCTGTGATTGTAGAAAATTTTTAATTGAGCAAAATCAAGCGTTGACAGGAAGAAAAAGGGGATTAAAAGAAGCAGTGATGGTTTTACTGTCAGGCATCGTTAGATTTTGTGGATTTGAAGCGTAATCTTTTAACGAGAAAGTTGATATTGTGAAGCACTGATTGACTCGAGAGTTGAGGTTACGAGTTGACAATCAAATTAAGAAAACAAAGCGTTTCCCGTAATTTAGAGAGGTAAAAGATTTTCTTGTTCTCACGTGTGTTTAGTTGGTTAGTTTAGATGTGCATTTGTAGTAAATACTTATTTTTAGAGGTAATATAGTTAGTGGATGATAGTGCATGAAATGGTACGAGCATTACGGTTGATTTTGGTGCAGTTTTAATTTAATGTTTTTGTATTGTGGATTGTTTGTTTCAGGTACGTGACCGAAAACTAGAGGAAACTGACAACGAAACTTGTGATTGGGATACGTTGACTTCTGGAATTTTTTGTGCTTACAAAACAGTCCAGTTTGCCCAACGGTGGATGTTCACTTGAGACTAGAATTTGTAGAATCTGCTCGAAGAAACTGTATAATAATTGTGTTATAAATATCCGCTTGACGAATGGACGATTTTTAGTACTTACTAGTTAGAAACCTGTGACGTGGTTTGTTTTTAATCAGACCAAGATTTTATTGCTGTGAATTTCAATCAATGCAATTTATAATGATGGTGAGGAGACTGTGCCTTCGAGAGTAGATCGACAACGGATGTTAGATTATGGAGTATTCGTCAACTACTTTTTGAGCAAGCTAGTAATTCAGTAGGAGGTGACAACTGGAACTCAAGTCCGAAGTACAACTAATTAATACAATCAGTGTAGCAACTAGTGACCGGAGAGCGGAAACAAGTGTAAATCAGCCGAATTAATTCTGACAAGTGTATTCAATTTGATACATGATCTTCGTTTGGCAACTGCCTATGTAACCTACGACCTAAGGAAATTGTCAAATTCTAAATAAGACAAACTGTAAAGCGTTTAACGCTTACACACATGATCCACTAATCCGTCCAAGTGATGACCAATTGGAAAACAAATCCGTCCAATATCTTGGTTTTTTATTTAACCTGCAAGTGAAGAGTGATTGTGCTCAAAATCAAGTAACTGTAATCTATTACAGCCATTGGAGACTGGGAGTTTGTACACAATAGTACTGGTGACTGGAGTCCGGGATGAGAAGTTTGGTTATGTTGTAGGTTTTGAAACGTATCATATCACAGATGGAACAACATCAATTATGTGACATGTGTGATAAAACTGCTAGCAGATAGCATAGTTAGATGCCATTTTCCCGTCGTGGTACAAATTAGTCACAAAGTATCGATTATAACCTTTGTCGAGATGTCTTACCCAGCATCAGGCTACTATCAGGTATTAATTTGCTCGGTCAATACAACATTAATAAGTAAATGTAACTGAAATCTTTTTTCACCGAAAGACAGCAGTTAATTAAGATTGTGATTTTTTTATTTTTATAGGGGGACTACATCGTCCACCCAGCGTTGTACGAGCTCAGTCATAAGTACGGTCTTCTCAATGAAATTGCGGACAGTGGAGGGGTGAACATACCGCAGAAGCAGGCCTTCCACTTGACAATGAGCCAGGTTTGTTAAAGAACAGTCACAGTCGTTTAATCCGTAATAGAATGGTGAATGATCTTAAGACTAACATGTTACAATTACTTTTATATGTAGGGAGCATAGCGTCGACTTCCGATTACGCCAATGTATCCAGCTTTGACGAGAGATTGTCGTCACTGGAAAAGCAGCTTAATATTGAACTAAAAGTGAAGCAAGGTGCCGAGAATATGATTCAAAGTTACAGTAGCGGAAGGGACAAGAAACTACTTGCTGACGCCCAGCAGATGTATCAAGACTCTAAAGCAAAGATAGACTATCTTCGGATGAGAATTTCTAGAATACAAAACCGTCAAGAAGTAGGGTCTCACGATGGATTCTCTTCTCGGAGAGGTGCAAACCTACTTGTTTAGTAATTTTCATGTTCTAGGCTATAAAATGTTGCGCATAAATTAAATATAACGCCCTTTTATTAATTATTTCAGACCGTCCCATTGATCTGGGCTTGACACCTGTAGAAGTACGAATAGAGGAATTGACGCATCGTTTAAGAATAGAAAAGGCTGTCGCAGACGGAGCTAGGAATGTCATTCGGAGTTTACAGGCAGCAAAGGCAGTGGACAAGAAAGCATTACAAGAGGTAAGGTGGATTTAATGAATTTAGTTTTATTGATTTAGCTCAGCTTTCTGCTGTACAGAGACAGAACATGAGACAGATGAGTGAGACAATGATCCTATTCCACTGCTGATCAAACGATTGAATTTGGTTAGTATTGGTTGATTCATACATATTCTCACTTTCACATTTTTGGATTCATTCATACATAGATCAACGAGCATCCGGCGATACCGGAATAGCATTTTTACATAGAGTTGTTTAAAAACACATATTTCAGGATGGTGATGTTACTGATGTATTCGTATATAAGAATATGTCGTTTTAAGTGGAGCCATCCTTGAGACACTTATTAAAGCATATCATATAAGATCACTCAGCCGATAAAATCTCATGCATAACATTATCCTCATGATTGCTCATGTGACGTTTTGACTTCGGCTGGCTCAGAAGCTCCTTGTTTTTTTCTGAAGAAGAAGTACGATCACAGTACGGTGTGCATGCAGATGTTTTAATGGCTGATGTAGGAGTCGGTAGTCGGTAGCAGTATTTACTAAAGCATATGGGAGAAGTATCCAAAAATAGAAGGGGTAAAAGAACGCCAGATGCAGAACTGTGTATACTGTGTACTTTTCTGCTACGCGAAAACAATTTCTACGAAGTTTGGCTAGTAGCCCATCCCAGTGGTGCTTCCGAGACAGTGGATAGTATCTCTTAGGTATTTGGTGAAGGCCCTGTGAATTTGCAATTTTTAAAATATGGGATGTTAAAAATGTAAGTGTCCAAGAGTCCAAGTAAGTGGGAACACTAAATGAATACGACTAGCCATCCGGAATGGTCTAGCGGTCAGCAGCAGGAATCTGAGGTGCGGGCAGCAGGTGGGCCATCAGAATGGTGTCTTCATGCTCAAGTTACCATCTCTCATCCAAAAGCAGAACCTCTGCGAACGACGTACGTAGCCTCAGGGATCGGATCTGGAACACCTAAAGATAAATGGACAGCAACGGGAAGCAACATTCAGTTTCAGTACTCATGGTCCAATTGTGACAAACAAACTGTCACCGAAGTAATCCCTGAATCAGGAATACAGAAATTTGAAAGCTGGCCACGGCGCTCCTCAGGTGGGAATGCTTCTGCTCTCAATTCATGGACATCTAGAAAAGTGCTTGCACCAGGTGTGGCAGATAAAACGGATCAAGCTTTTAATTCAGGTGCCAAAACGCCGATTCAAAATGCAAACATCAACCAACAGCGTGTTATACAACCGTATGGAAGAAGATGTATAAGTACCTGCACGATCACACTCTCTGGTGAAGGAGAGCCTAAAAGCAAATACTCATTTTCCACTGAAAATCTGTCAGATCTTCCTCACTCGTCTCAACATCTCAATAAGATTACTGTGAAAGATGCAGAAACACAAACGACTCCTTCTCGAACTCCAAATGAATTCACATCAATCAAAGTTAATCCGGACACATCCAATGTGACGGTTTTGAATAACCATGCCGTTCGTCAGAGAGTTGTTGGTGGAAAGGAATCCTTTAGATCCGCTACACGTGGTCATACCCCAATGCACGCACCTGAGCTCGACCATTCCAGTCGCGATTCCATCAGAACAGGGGCCGCTCGCAGAGCCAAATCATCGCCTCCAATTCGGTATCAACAAAAGTTGGTTTGAAATAACACATAATTACATATAAGCGTAGTTACGGTCATTTCAAATTCATAAAGCATTTGCTAAAGTACATTTCATTATTTAGAACGAATCAGCCAAGAACAGTTCACATTGACGTATATTGCACGGGTTCGGAAGTGTCAACTAGCACCGACGATAACGAGTCTTCGGCTGGTACTTCGTCTACTCCGCAGACAGTCTACAACACGAGCCAATATAAAATTCATCATCAACATCACAAAAGCACTCGACCTCAGCATTATGAAGAGGGCGATAAGTCTCAATGCGAAAGCAAAATTCCGGAGGAAGCTCGAACCGACAATATCTTTACAAATACAAAGTCAAAT
>JAHZMW010002126.1:0-10399 GCA_027743745.1 Alloscopus bannaensis | reverse complement strand
CCTATCGTATTACGAAGACCAAATACTATAGTAAAAAGTGCTTAGGAATTATCTTAATCTACGAACCCTTTTTCCTACATCCGAGCTACTATAGTATCCTATATAACAAATTCGCGCGGGATTATACCCATTGCAAGCTCATTCTTGCTCTATTTATATTCTTTCCTATTATTTGGTAAAATATGCAAAGATTTAAAACACATTTCAGTAGGAGGCGACATTATTTCTAAAAGTCCCCTCGTATAACTATAATGATAATTTAACAGCGGTCTTTTTCTTGCATGCACAACAAATGATAAGAAAAACCGGCGACATTACTCCAGAAAACCCCGTCATATAATTATAATTTAAGAACTTTTCTTACCTAGAAACTGATCATTCAAATCCAGGATAGCATTCAACACGTTGCACATCAAAGGTCTCGCCCGAGACACCAAAACCGCGACTCCCAGCGTGTTAACAACGAGAGCCCACAGAAGGGCGTCAACCGCCATGACAATCAAGCCGTCCAAGGTTCTCTGTCCATATTTCGAAACGGTATATACTCTCCGGCTCTTATTCAAGATGGAATTCTGAGCGGAGTAAATTCGGGAGGTTATTACTCCAACTTGGAGTGATATCCCGAACAGCAAAAGCCACCAGTTCCAGAACACCGGGTAACTCGCCAGTTTGAAACGTCTCCGCTTCCAGTTCCAGTCGATTGGAGTGCACAACGAGTAGTACATGATGGACGTCCGAAAACCGAGGAGACGGATGACTCGATTAGTTATCATAACGCAGAGTTTTAAATATTTTTCCTTTGCTCCAGTTGAGAAGAGTCTGGCGACTTCGGACGGTTTACTTCATGGTAACTCAATTATATCTGTCGTCAGTCACTCATTTAAGATAATATGTAAGTAATCGTTTGACGTAAATCATCAAAGTTAATGGAGCATAAGCACAACATTGAAAATGCCTGAAATTCACCAGATTTACTGGTTATTCACAATGTGAGATTCCCAGGTTGAAATAAATGCGTCGATTTGTGAAGTTGAAAATGTAATTATTATATTATGTTATTGGATAAAAGAAAAAGTGCTCAAAATTGGTATAATATAAAGGTTGGGAAATTTGTGGTTACTCAACACAATTGTAAGCCACTCAAATACAGATTGGCGTATATAGCAATCGCCTTGAGAAGGTTTGATCATTGTAAACATTTTACAGAGAAATTGTTACTTCAATGTTTTCATTGCTTGTTTATATAATAACGTCCATTTTAAAAATTTCGGGGGATTTTCAGTCGTGAAATTGCATAAAGTCTTTTAAAATCGCTCGGACTAACTTTTTTTGTACGTAATCGTTGATTTTTTTTTGGACATTTGTTTTGAAAAAAATGATACCTACTTTTTCCTGTTAAGATGTAACTCCCCATGTTCCACTTGGGGTATTCTAATTTAACCAACGAATTTGCGTGATTGCTGCCCAAAGTTTCCCATCCTAAGTGATGATAATATTTTCATTTTCCCGTCGCCAAGAATTAATTGGTTTCTTAAACGGCAATGGCCGCTTTTTGGGTATACCTTAAATGAAGCATAGACATAAGGAGTAAATAGAGAAAAAACGGAAGGTCTCATTACATAAGATTGTAATCTTAATGAAAAGGTCATGGAGAATAACTAGCTATTTAAGAGGGATAATGGTTCTATTATGTGATAGTGGGATATCAAGATGGAGGAAATTGTAATTAGTATTTAATCAGAATGTAGGTTTTGGAGCCTACATATTGTTTCACTTTGTTTGCTGACTATGTCGTCTAAAATTAATTTAGTCACCGGCATTTGGCAAACGGCTCGACGGAATGTTTTAAGTAGATATGAGGTATCCAGATAATTAATGACAAAATGATTACGGTAGAAACAGTTCGTTTTGCAGAAGTTGGACTTGAAGCGAATTCAAATTAAGATTAGCAAAATAAGGCTTGTATAGTTGCCACTTGAATAAAACTACAGAAATGAACAGGTTTATTTTTATTGATCACAGCGAATGGCAGCAATGTTAGATTGAGTAGATATTCACCACCATAATTGCTACTTAAAAGTAGATAAAGCCAGGGTTACAAAATGGACCAAATTAGAAGTGGTAAAACCGGTATATTCCATCATACATAAATGCAAACTCTGTCAAAAAGAGAAAATCCTCAGCAGTGGTCAAAATTTCAAATTGGGGTATTGTGAACTTGTGCCACATTTGAACAGTTCTGGACACTTATTACGTAAGTGGCATTTTCGATTGATCAAAACCAGAGAAATGCTTAAATTTTGATTAAAAGAAATCACCTACGATATACACAAAAATTCAATTTATTATGATTGTTTATTGCCCCAAGCTTATTTTATTATGTCCTAATAAGCATTGTTTCGCGTGTATTCAGACAATTTTGACAATGTATTTCAGCGCAACAATAAAAGATTGACAGTCTGCGACAACACAAAGTCTTCACAAATCAATGGAGTAATCCTCTCAACAAAATTCAGAGATCCAAACATGACCTTCGGAGGCATCACCGATTTACTGAACCTTCGCTGCCAAGGAGACCTTTCCCTTTGTAAAGTATCCCCCAAAACTTGTTTCGAGGACTCCAGCACGTCCGCCATGATACCCAGCCAAGAAATGATTTCGAAGCCAAAAGTCAACGCCAAATCGAAGTAGGTCAAAGTGATCACAATGCTAACTGACGGATTGAGCATAAGTTTGATGCACATATTGAGGAGGACAATTTGAAGCAAAATGAAAACCGTGACGACCGCTCCAATCACGTACTTTTGGTGAATCGAATTGTAGAGCGTAGCAATCACCTGGATTTCTCTGAATTTTTGAGCTTGCTTCTGCAGTTGGGATGCATTATTGAGGGTCCGAATTCTGGAAAATTCTTGTTCGAAAATGTGAATCCAAGTTCGGATGCAAGTTGCCCCGACCACCATTGTGAAGTAAATGAAGACGCAGCCATGGAGCAGAAAAGAGTACAAGAGAAAAATCAAGGCGGGTTGGATGGCTCCTTGGAGGATGTAGATGGGAAGGGAGGCGTTTCTAGTTTGAATCAAGTTCGGGACACAGGATCCTCCGAGCATCATCCAACGACCGGGGTTCGACGGGAGGCAAGGAAAGAGGACCCCGAAGACGATGGTGTTGATGTAGGGGAACCAGCCGTAGCTTCGGAGGATGAACTTTACAGTGAGCACGGCCATTTTGTCCTTGTTGTCCGCGGATCGGTGTTGGCGATCAGGAGAAATCCAGTGATCTTTAAAAATAGGTTAAAAACATTTCAGGAGAACGACATACGCAAATTGGCGAATCATAAAAAATTTTAATGCCCTAAACATAATTTTTTTAAAAAATTCAATAAGTCAGTCTTCGATAATGTTTTTAAGACTTTATTAAGTTATTAGTGTCATGTATTAGGCATTGAAATTTTTTTATGATTTGCCAATTTGGAAAGATGGTTTCGTAAGCTGATCTAAACTTGTGAAGGCTTACCTTTATTTTCATGACAAAACTTGAGGAGAGTATTGAGCAAATTGGCGACATCCACCCGGTTGTAGCTATAGCCACTGATCATGATCAGGATAGAAATGTAGACGAAAATAGAGTACATGATGAGTCCCTTTGACAAATCGTCATTAAGAGAGTCCCTCAGAGTTTCTATGGTTGCCATCACGGTGAGAAAAATGGCGACGCCTAACGCAATCTGGTGCTTTCCAGTTTTGGGAGAAGCCACCACCTCTCCTTGTCCGCCGTTGTCATGGTAATCAAGTGCAATTGAGCCGAACCTGCTGGCAGTCCTTAGAAAGGTGACAAGTGTCGGTTGAAGCTTTTCGGGAATAAGCATTTTTACTTTTGAAAGATGCCACTTCAGCCTTTACTCACTGAGGTGATAAACGACTGAACTTGGCAATTACAAGGTGACAACTAAAATGCTTTCATTTTATGTGCTTTTACCTTGTCAAAGCGTATCCCGGCTTTTCAGTAACTCTATGCACGCCACTGAATTTATTATCTTGCCATTAACTCAACTTTCCTAAACGAAGCACGTTATAAGATGAATCCTGAAGATATTATGATGATGATTTATGGCATTTATGGCAGACAAAGTGTTTCGTACACAATACACCCTTTCCACCTAAAATTGATGATGCACCTCATGTAAATAGCTTAAATGAGCTGGAACAGCCTAAAAATGTGTACATTCACGCAAAATAGTGTTTGCATGTTGAAATCAACATTTGTAATTATGTCAGTCGCCCAACATCCAATTAGCTAGAATAGAGTAGTAAAATAGGCGTAAACTCGGTAGAATACAATTATTGCAAGCAGTTCAAAGACCAGTACGCTATGAGGGTCTGTCTTGATCAGGTTGTCGCTCCTAATTACGTTAGGAATCAGGAAGTCATTCACACCAATAAAATGTTGAAGCAAGCGAAAAGATGATGATGATAAGTGGGCATCAATGAAAATAGAGTGACAAAAAAATGGATGGAATCTCAAAACAAATGAGGCTCGTCCCACAATTTCCTCGAAATAATTCTGTTTTATTACGCTTATTTCCATTCATTTTGACATGTGTCCAATCAGATTGGCTGGCGACAGACCAAATGAACTTGTGAACGGTGATAAAAAATGTACTGCAGAGTGATAAAGGACGTGAACTCAAATCGATTTCACAAACTCTTGCAATATTTTATCTGGTTATCATTTGAATTGGACGCTTATTTGCATGAAATCCATGATGAATTATTTTAAGCTGAAAGTGCGATCGTTCAAAGTTCGTTACAGGGATACGTCGACAGCACTGAAAGGTTAAGTGGGTTTTTTTAAATAAACCAATCACTTGTCACTTTTAATTAGGTTTGTTACACGATAAAATATTACAAATTTAGTCAAATCACATGCTACACTGTCTGTAGCATGAGGTTATCTTACGTTTCAAGTACACTTGAGGTGTGTCATAAAGGAAAATGATTTCGTGACAACCTTCCAATCTACAATCAGGCTTGGACTTGATTTAAAGTGAAAAATTGGCATTTAGTTTATAATGCGTGCATTCTTTGCGCTTGTGTTAATTGCTGCGGCAAACTGCGTTCCAGGTAAATAATTTCACTTTAAACTTATTAATTTTAAGGATAAACTCCACACTTTCTGATTTTCCTTCAAGTCCCGCAAGCAATAAACTGGACAGCGGTAGAACACCGATTCCAGCTAATTCGTGATGGCGCCTTCCCCACCGGATTTCCCAAGCTTGTTGCCGTAGCTCTCGAAGAAAATCCAGAAATCGGGGCAGAAATGGCAGAAATGGTGGCGCAAGCTCAAGTCGAAGCTTTTGCCATTTTGGATCAAGCCATTGGTCCAATTGCTGCTCAAAACTTGAGTCAAAGCGAAGCCAGCTACATTTTGTATGACTACGACGACCGAGTCTCGCAACTCCATGGGGAATTAACGGAAAATGTTGAAAAGTTGTCGGATCTCGTACTTGGTAACTTGGGCAAATGTGGAGTACTTCTACAATTTTTACGACTCTTGGACATTCACTCAAACCTTTTACTTTTTACTTGATCGACCACTTCTTGACACAGACTGGCAGGCGGCGGCTGAATACATGGGATACGTTTCTGGAGTCGTGGGCCAAGAAGTTAGTTTCATTAAAGAGGTTGCGTACTCCGAAAATCAGGAAGTTGGTGACGCCGTCACTCCGATTCTGGATGCAGCCTTTGGGGTCACAATTGACAGGTTGGATACGGCTCAAAGCTTGATTCGGAATCAGACCTGGACTTTGGCAGAAGCCGTAGCATTTTTTGGAGATTATAATATACGTGACTACTACGCATCTAAAGAATTGGAGCCGTATCTCTTCCAGCTTTCGAATGACGCCTTATTCGCCCTTTTGATGATGTCCTATGATACATACACCTCGATGCATTCAATAGCTTTGACAATTTATGATAATATTGGTCAAGTCGATAGGTTTGGTTGTTGTTCAGACGGGATCCGCGCTGACAAGCATTTGGATAAACTAAAAAAATTCAAGGGGTTACATATTAAGAAGTATGTAAAATAAAGCAAGTTCACTTTATACTCTAAATTCAAAATTTATTTAATAAATCATAACTCTTTCTGCAGTGAGTTTAGTCCGCATTTTATTTGTATGCGCGATCATCAAGCCTCAATTTTAAATAGTTTTGCAGTACACAACTTCTCCATTGCCATTATCGATAATGATTGATCGATTTCCTGATATACAATACCAATCAATGTCACATTTAACCTGACATCATGGGATGGATTGAGTACTTGTTGATAAATATCAAGTGTCAGTCATTTGTCAGTCACCACCAAAACCATGTGTGGACTTTTGACACGACATCGCTATTATTTTGGGGGATCAGTTGAGTTGATTTTTTGTAACAATAATGTTGGGCAAAAAGTTTTTATGGTAAACGCAAAAATATCAAACAAAATCAGCTCAGAAAATTCTTAAAGAGTATTATCTCATTATTAGGCGTTTATTCGAGAAAACAATTAATTACTGCATGAAAGTGGAAAATTAATATGCAGTGTTGGGTCAGCAAATAATTGCCAAGCATAAGATTATCATATTTAGACAGCCACATGAATCCATTCTCAGTCTGGAATACGCCAAACTTTTTATTGCTACGACTAACTTGAAATTGGTAACTCCACTAGTCTCGGAATTTGACAAACTCCGCCCTCCTCATGAGAACGAGGGCCGCCGTCATATTGAGAACAGCATCGGTGACAACGAGTAAAGTGCCCATTGTAGGAGGCTTCATTGGCTTCATGGAAAATGCTAACTTTTTTCCACAACCTTGTAACATCCTCCGCTCCACCCTTGAAGTCAGTAGGTATCTCCAAAACCGTTTGAAGCGGACGCCATGCTTTTGAGGAATATTGGTGAGTCCTACAAATGCCGTGACTACAACAAAATAAAGAACGGCGATGAGGGGACTTGAAAGGTAAGCTAGGATGTGAAGACTCCCATACATTTTGAGCGTGACGTAGCCACAAAAACTGGCAAGAACTCCACCCACGAAAAATAGAATAAACAAGAAGCGCTCCACCTGAGGACCGTAAATCCCCATGTCAATTTCCGCTGTCCGGTAAATATTGTATGAATCCACAAAATTTAGGTTTGAATAAGTAGCTTTGGAATTTTGGCAGATGAAGTGTGTCCGGCGCGGTCTCAGTATACTGGCAAATGGACGGAAGTACAAGGGGTGCATCAAGATTTGTAAACCCTCGCAAAAGATGCCCAACTCCAGAATAAGTGCGAGAAACAACGCGGTACATTGGAAAGCCACCGCGAAATACAAGCTTCCTGCCAAGAATTTCACTCCGTACTGAAGAAATGAGGATGGAGTTTTGTCCAAAAGGGAGGTGAGAATTGTGACAAAAATAAGTTGTAAAGGGTCGTACTTTATGGCCAGCGGAATAAGGAAAAATGAACATGGGAAAAAGCAAAACGAAAAGGCAGTTAGTTTCATCAATGTTCCAGGTGCCCAATTTTGTCTCTGATTAGTCAAAGGAGCAACTTGAAATCGGACTTTTAAGGCATACAAAAGTGTGACGTTATGTTTTGTCAATGTCCAATAAGCCGCTAGGCCAATCGAGGTCAAAGTACATAAGATGAGGTAAAGGACAAACTCCTCCTTTCCATTTGTAGAGTTCCAGTGAGACGTTATGAAGAAAAGTCTCCAAATCGAGAAGGGTACCATGAATTTGAGCCAGCCATTTACTAAACGAAACAGAAAATGGTGGCGATTTGGATGGAAATCCAAGACGACGTTTGGAGTCTCGGAAATTGGGAAAGTGTAATAGTTAGTGAGGCACCACGGTGCACCACTGAAAACAACGATATAGCTCAACGGCTGCTTTTGAAAACTCCATTGTTTTATGTTTGAAACACGACGTTCAAATAAGGTTATGCTAATGCCAGTTACCACAGAAAATAAGAAACAGAACGAGGATCGAAGTCTAGCAATCGACTATTGGTAATATTTCGACGTAGCTGTTAAATCCAGTTGTTGTTCAATCTATTTGTAGAAATATAGCAGTGTGCAATAAGCTTAAAATGTAATGGGAAAAACTAGTAACCGGCGTCGGAAACAGAATCGATGAACAAAAATCAATTTTACAAACTAATTTCTGTTCGAAAATAAAATTATTATTTGCCACATTCACACAATGAACAACGGGTCACTGATTGGTACATTCAAATATTTGTTTTTAATTGGTAAAAAATCCACCTTTCCCACAACTTTGAGCACGTTGAACAATACTAATAATTCTCCGTCAATCCTCAATTACGTAGTTCAGTCCACAATCATATTCTCTACTGCGTATGACATGGATAGATTACGGCATTTCCAAGAAACTCGACATGGTGACAGGATTTCTACATTTATTGTATACAAAATAAATTCACTTCCAGAGTATCACCCAAAAAATTGCCGACTCGCCGCTAAAAATGTTTTGTTTGTAGTTTAAAACTTGTTGGTTCAAAGTTTAACACACTATAAGCTAAATGGAAGAGTATCAATATAGATATTTTTAAACATTGTGTAAAACGAGGGAAGTATTACAAATGCTCAAATATATAGACTATTCACCACGCGGAATTCTTGTTTTCCGAACTAAACTCAGAATTTCTGAGAGACATGTGATGTTTGACATATTATTTAATGACACATTATATTTGCGGTGTACAAAGTGTATGGCAATGGCATGACAAAAATTATTTATGTATTCTACCCCCTAAAATTAATTAACTCCACCCTCTGCATTAGAACGAGCGCCGCTGTCACATTGAGAGTTGCGTCAATGACAACAAGCCAAGTGTACATTGTAACAGGCTTCATCGGCTTCATGGAAAATGCCAACTTTTTGGAACATGCTTGCAACATCTTTCTTTCTGCTTTGGAGGTAAGCAATTGCTTCCAATACCGTTTGAAGCGTAGGCCATGTTTATGTGGAATGTTGGTAAGCACAACAAAGATGATGCTGACGACAACACAGGCGATCACAATTACTGCAAAGCAAAGATATGTGACAATATAAAGGCTACTATACATCTTCAAGGTGACATAAGCGCTGAAGCTCGTGAGTACTCCACCCATAAATAATAAAATAAAGGAAAACGTCTCAATCTGCGGATTGTAAAGACTGAGCATTACTTCCATAATACGGTAGATGAGATACGAGTCTTTGAAGTTTAAGGTTGCTCTTGATTTTCCGGTAAACAACGGGCGAACGTACAAACGGTGGACCAGAAATTGCAAACCCTCGCTAAATATGATGAGCTCCAAAATTAGAGCGAAGATAAGCGCAGCGCATTGTGAGGTGACAGTAAAGTACCAACTTCCCGCCAGTAGTTTTACGCATACCGTAAGTAACGGTAAACGATTACTATCAAAGAGCCAAGTGAGGATGGGTACAAAAATAAGTTGTAGTGGATCAAAGTCAATGGCCAGTGGTATAAAGAAAATTCCACACGGGAAAGAAAAAAATGATAATGCAAGGGCGTAATCTAAAAAGTTCCCGGGTTCTCTTGCGCGGTCCTCTACAGGAGCTGTTTCGTACCGGACTTGCATCGCGTACAAAAGGGGGTCTTGGTGCTCCATCCAAGTCCAATAGGCAGTCACAGCAATTACGTTTAAAGATAACACGAAAACGTACAGGGCAAACTCTTCTTTTCCTTTAGTGTACTTCCAATGGAAGTATATGAAAAGCAGCCTCCAAAGGCAAAAAACTATCATAAATTTTAGCCACCAATTAACTAGCGTCTTGACAACACGGTACCAAGTATGGCTGCGGCTTGGGTGGAGATTCAAGATGGCTTTTGAGTTGGAGGTATAATAATGAGGCACCACCGTGTATCTTTGGAGACAGCGGTAAACCTCGATGGCTCCTTTGGTAAACTCCATTGTTTGTTATTATTAAGAAATATTTTAAATGGGATTTTCGTAAGACCTTAATTCGCGGAGTTAAAAAAAGGATGCGAACAAACGACCATTCGACTACTGGTGATGACAGTGGTTAATTCCGCATTTTTGAAAAAAATGGCTTTGCTCGACAATATTTGATTAATTTTAATGAAAAAGCAGTTGAATATGATTGGTCTGATTCCGCTGAAGTAACTTAGCTTTCCGCTTTAGAAATAAATTAACTGTATAACTGAGTGCTCGTCAGGGAACGATTGAAAGAGTGTTTTTGATTGTAAGAACTAACAAGTAAAGGTCAGGTGCGGGTTGTTCGTTTTGAAACTTTAATTTAAATAATCTGGCAAAACTTACTTGCTCTAAACTGTGGTGACGGCTTTTGTCTTGAATGGAGACGTTCATTTGAACCA